>CAMTDV010000022.1:24808730-24852378 GCA_947069175.1 Scalesia atractyloides | reverse complement strand
TATGAAATGATGAAATAGATGTTAAGTTAATGTTAATAAGTGCATAAGATCATGTTGTTTACTAGTTTGCATGTAAAACTTGATTACATTAGGTATTCGGATGAATGTCTAATAATATAATAAAAAGGTTTGTTATATAAAGATGAAAACCCTTAGTTCTAGTACAATGAATGAATGAATTAGAATAGATAATCGAAAGTTGAGTTAACTTGATGTTAACAATTGCTGAACTTGTTTAAGTGAAAGAAATGACATGAACTTGGTTGGGAATTTAGATAAGAAGGTAGCTTAAACATATTGCATACTGGGTAATTGATAATTGCCTAAATACGTTCCTTAAACCTATTTATGCATTTACATATGTTTATAGACAATTGACTTTTAAAAGTCAAACTGATCTATAATAAGATCAAATGATAATTTTGACATATAATGCGTGAAAATAGGATAGTCGTAATAGAAGATGACTAATCAAATCATCTTGTGAATGTTGAATGATAGTTTGACACTTGACAAGCTAGGTGGAATCTTAGGAGAAAGCGGGTCAAACAGATTAAGTACGCGGGAAAAATGCATAAATCGGGTGCAAGGTAACTAACGCTTACACTCTTCAAATAGTAAATTTAATTATGTATTTGACTAAAATAAGTGATTTGGTATTCGGAACGAGATTTTGAAATTTAAGGTTCCGACGCAAATTGATACGGGTCGGGACAAGTGAATATGGTATTAAACCATAAGTGATAGTAAAAGGGAGTAAAATAGTAATATAGTCATGTAATGACAAATAAATAAGAAATTTTGAAAAGTTACCTTGTGGTGTAAACCATAAGGAATAAGAAGGGGTAAGATAATAATTTAGTCACGAGTTTGACAAATGAATATTAAACTCTAAAATGAGGGCATTGTACGGCGTAAATTGTAATGGGTTGAACGAATTAATAAATATAAGCATAAGGCGTAAACCGAAATGGATTAAATGGAGAGATGGTAAATAAATACCATTTCACAATGATAAGATGGTCATTTAGACCAAATGAGTCAAATGGTGTGGACACCACCATTTGACAATATTATCTAATGAACGCTTGTCGAGTTTTGTGTTCACAGGGAAATAGCATATGGTTCATGTCGCTATCAGTAATTAATAGTGCAAGGTAGTTAAACGGGTCAATGCCATGACTCGAGCTAGGTACGTGTAACGGGTCAAACTCTCATCGAGGACTAAAGGTCTGATGAGAGTTAATTGAGACTTGGATGAACATTCGATTACCTAAAGAGAGGTATATCTAATAATCCAAATTCTATACATTACGTTCTTAGGTACATAGTAAAAATTTAATTGAATATGAGTTAAAGATGCTTGTTTGGTCAAAATATACATTTAAATGTCCTTCGTCGTAAAAAGGACTAAAATTTGACCAAAACGCCCTTGAATGATAAATCGACCAAAAGACCTTAGAGGGTAGTATAAAATGAGTTTTATAATAAAGTACACCTTGCGGTAGTATAATGATAAATGGCATAAGCCGTTTTGGCTTAATGTCTCATAACATGTCTTCTTCGTAAATTGTCAAACCGAAGGGTAGAATTTAAAAATATATCATTTTCTATAACCAATCCACCACAAATATAGTTGTGGTGAAAATAAATAGATATCCTAGTATGTAAAGGAGAAGTAAGGTAAGGGAAAGGGAGAAGTAAGCTTAAGTGCTTAAATCTCTTAACGGGTCAAAAATGGATATATGCATAAACTTGGAATGGGTGCGTAATTCATAAGAATTAAGAATCCGGGATTTAGATTCCGAATTAATTATGTAAGAAAACATCTTACGGACATTTAGAAACTAGTATCATAGGAAACGGACAAAAAAGTAATAAGTTACGAAAGTTTTCGTAACAAAAACGACAAAAACAGAAACTTTCTTACGACGACCATTTTAAGCTATGGTGTCCAGTCGTACCCTACGCTTTGAAACCGTTGAATAAAACAGGAAATAGTATTTTACGGACATGTTACCATAAGTTCCAAGTCATGTTTTAAATGTTTGGGACTTGAAACGGGTCGAACGGACCACTAAACAAATCTGCAGCAAAACTGCTGCAGAAAGCACCGTCGCGGACGGCACACCTGGTCGTCGCCGACACAACACCTTTGTTCTAACGTGTTAAACTAGTGCCTACGGCAGTCTTGACCCGACGCAACTATCTGTATGGCGTCGCCGACGCGGCTATAGGCCGTCGCTGACGCCACCTTAGAAATCAAATTTTCTGATTTGATTTTTATTCAAGTAGATTATGTTATGCTTTCAGAAATTCGTTATAATACTAATAATTTGTAAATTTCCATTTTAGGATTACGGAAACACTTTTGGATGATGATCAAGCTCAATGATGAACCGAACACGATCAAAGCTCAAGCTTCCGCACTTGGTTTTGTTGTTATGCAACCAAATGAAGATATGTCAAAATGTTAATGTTGATAATGTTTTAATAAACTCGAAAAATTGTAGTGACGTATATTCGCATTTACTCATTTAAATGCGAAATTTTTAATAATTTAAGATAGAGTCTTACAAGTTGGTAATCATAGCTCAAGGTTAATGATCAAATGTGTTCGGTTCGAGACTTGATCATGATCCGGTAAGTTATTATGACTATCAAGGGTCTAGCACATTGAAGTGTTGGAGACAACACAATAGGTTATTGTGTAAAGGCACGTTAACCCAATTAAATTGATAAAAGATCGGTATATATGACAAATTATGTGTGTTATCACGTATCTAGAAAACCTTGTATTATAATACGAGCGTTTATTAATGACAACACTTCTAATCTTTTATAATCAAATTTCAAATTGAAGGACCCTCGCATCTGAAGATGACGGGATTTAAGGATCTACTAATATGATGAAGAAATGGTTTGAAGTTTGACAAGTTGAGCATGCTCACCAAGGACCCAAATCAAATAAGAATACGGAATAATGGTGAAAGGCAATGAAAGCCAATGAAGGAAAATATCCAATAAATCATCTAATGCATAACATACGACTTCTCTTCTATTAATTGTGTCTGAAAGCCTAACCATGCTTATCATGCATTATTGACTTTATGAAAGTCAATTGTTTTACTTTCATACTTTCAACTTTTGAACACACACCCATAATGATATGGCGGACCGTAGTAATAGCATCATATGCATTTCATACTAATAATGTATGACCCCTAAAATTACATAATCACTTAATCATATATACAATATGCTAATGCTTTCATAATTCTACATGTAATCCAATTAAATTACATTTTTCATGTTTAGTTACCATCAATCATGTAATTGTTACATTCCACACATGCTGATCTATTGTTAGCATACAATCCTACTCATTATCTTCACTTAGACATTTTATCAAACACTTGGCATGCGTACTACATCTAAGGCACAATGTACAAGTAATTTATGCTTACCAACCTAGTTCATGACATCCATCACCAAGTTCCTTCCATAACAATTTCCCTTCCCTCATTACATCAATCATAGAAAAATTTAAGGTTAATTTAGCTAATATTATAACTTAAACCTTAAAAGGTCATGATCTCATAACCATGTTTCAAACCCACTTTCTACACATGAAAGTTTTCACCCAAATCACATGAAATTTCATATGCATAGATGATCAATTAGTGATAATGATGTGATTACTACATAAATCCATCCACGATTTCCATGGTGTACACGAAATTTCTACCATTCATACTTTCTTTCAATCACCCCCAATAAGATTTCTACACATGCAAGAGAGTTAAGGCTGGATTTTGCTTCATATCGACATTTCATCAACATGAGAAACCCTTCTTAGCTCCTTGGCTTGCATCGACCCCAACATCAAATGTATGTCTGAAGTTTGTGGTGTTCCACTACTTAATCAAACTTTCTTTAAAATGTGCAAGATCAACCCTTGTAGTTTTGATCATTTATTTCTTTCTTTCTTGTGACTAATATAGATTAAACAAACTAGGTTAGTAATGCTTGTTAGTCAAACCTAGTTAAGTTATTTCACACATAATTCTAGTAAGTGCCATATTTATTAAATATTAAATTTTTGGGGCGTTTTTATTAAAACACTACATAACGTAAAAGAACCTAGTAGCAATTAAATATACAGGTTTTGGGGCGTTACACTCAACCAAAGGCTTTGTTGCTGGCACTACTATCTTATACTCTACACTCTCCTCACTCTCCTTAGGGGTTTTATTGCAAGGGCTACTACTACGACTTCTGGTCTACTAAATTGTCCCCGAAGGCATCTAACCCGTGCTCTCCTCCATAGAATCTACACAGACTATCCCCAACACGAGACATAAAAGAGTTGATAAAATAGAGCGTATCATCACTAGCACCGGTGTGCTGTGCGGACTCTTTGATGTAAAAAAGAAACCGTGTTAGTACCTACACGAAGAGTGAGTTTACTGTTAAAGACGAAGATCAATGCCTCTGCGGTAGTAAGAAACGATTGCCCTAAAATTAGAGATCGACCAAAAAGACAAACTTCTACACCTTCACCGGAGCATTCTCCATTATCCCCCTAGGATACTTCACAAACCTATCCACCAAATGAATACTCATTCGCCACGAAAAAGGCTCTCCAAGGTCTAGCTTAGAATAAACCGAATAAGGCGTCAAATTGATGCTTCACCCATGTCGGCCAACACGTGGCTCACAGAAGAGCTACCAAATAAGCACGGGATAGTGAACTATCCAATCTGTCATTTTCTAAGGTAGTTTATTTTGAACCACCGTAGAACACTCTTCTCCTAGATTCATAGTCGAAATCTCCTCCAATTTCTTCTTGTTGGACAAGAGGTCCTTCAAGAACTTAGCAGATTTAGGCATATGTTTAATACCTCAATGAATGGGAGATTTACCTTGAGTTTCTTGAACAAATCAAGGAAGTAACCATTAGTCTATCTAACTCTCTTGGAACTACCTTCTTCTTAGGAGAGCTCTCTGGCTGTGCTATACTTGTTGGGCTAAGCCTAGTTTGCACCTTTCCAATTTGAGTCTCCATTTCAATTTCCTCATCTACTAGCTCTTCATCAACCATTGGTTCCTCTACTCTACAACCTCTACCACTCCTAGTTGTGACTGCTTTAGTAGTAGCATTCGGGTTCACCTAAGTAGTACTAGGGAAAGTGCCTAAGGGTCTCTCACCTGAGTAGTCCTCTCTAGGTTCTGGATAGTGGCATTCTAATTCCTAAACATCATCTCAAATTCCAGATTTTTCCTTTGCTGCTCATGGTACCTATTCTCTCTCTGAAGAACAAAGGATTCTAGCAATTTGTTTGTCCTATTATGGTTCTCCTCATTCTTCTTCAAGAACTCAGCAGGATCAGTCTTAACTTCACCACTATTCGCTCCAGTACTCAGTCCATCACCAGAGTTCTAGAACAAACTTTGACGAGGCTGAAATCCATGGGTATTCCTGGTACTCTAGTTCGAGTTCTAGTGTGGCTGCTATTCAAAGTTGTAACCCTGGCCCCTACCTACATTCTGGACATAACTCACATCCTCATCAGCACCTATAGGGCACTTTATCGTCTCGTGTCCTCCTCTACAAATCTCACCCTTAGAGCTTATCTTAACCTGGATATCCTTCATCATCTTCGATAAGGAATCTACCTAGGCAGCTAGGGCAGTGTTTGAATCAACAGAATGGATATCTATAGAGGCAACATGAGCGCCGCCAGAGCTAGGCTCAACGTAGGTGGTAATGGCTAGATCCTCATACATCTCAATACACTCCTCGGCGGTTTTAGTTTTCATTATGTTACCGCCGAAGTGATGTCGAGGAGGCGTTTAGTTGCCTTAGTAACTCCGTTGTAGAAACACAATCCTCCCTGCCATTATGGGGACACTCATTAATAAGTGCCTTGAAGCGATCCCATGTTTCATAGAAGGACTCCCAGCCTGTTCGGTAAATGCGTAGATCATATCTTAAGATGAGCTATCTTAGCTAGTGTAACGTATTTCTGAAGGAACTTAGTGTGATGGTAAGTCCAAGAGGTAATGGATCCTTGTGGAAGGGACTCCAACCAAGTAGCGGCTTGGCTAGTCAAAGAGAATGGGAAAAGGCGACACGTGATGGAGCTTTTGGCAACTCCAATAAGCTGGAAGGTGTCGTAGACCCTAGAGAATCTAGTGAGGTGAGTGTGTGGGTCCTCATCACAAAGTCCATGAAAATGGAGATTTTGAGCAATGGTGTTAATCAGAGCAACAGGGATGGTCCAGTTATTAGCCTCAACAATGGGTTGAGTGATACTACACCGAATGTGAGCGAGGGTGACATTAATTTGGTCAACAACAGTCCTATAGAGTTCAGCCATTTCTAATTAAGATTCTAACTTAAATTCAACATTGGATACCTTAAATTTTAACTGACGCAAAGCACGGTGGAATGAAGACTCAGGTTTAGAGAACGGAGAATCTTCAGGAGTGCCTGAAGAACGAGTGTGCATAAGCTGAAAAGCAAATGACACATGTGAGAATACTATCAGAGATGGAATCTAACTTAACCAATTTTTTTGGTTTTTCTAGTTTATTTTTTTTTTCTGATTTTATTTGTATTTTTTAACTAAAGAAAAAAAAAAACGAATCTAAGGAAGCAGTAAAGTAACTAGACCCCATGACTCAGGTCGTCCTCGAAAGCGTGTGTTCCCCAGCAATGGCGTCAAAAACTTGATGTGTAAAATGTTTAATTAATTTTGAAAACACCATATTAAAATGGCCAGACTAACTTAATTACACACAATCCGCAAGGGCATTAGTTATTATGTAGTCGCAGTCGGTAAGACCAAGTATCAATTTGTGGACACAATGGCCCGACTCTCGATACGAAACTTTTGTCGAGTCCTAGCCTAGTAAAACTGGATGGATTTTCAAATTTTATTAACTAAGAAAGCAAATACAAAAACATAAATAGCATGTTTAGATGCAATCAGATGAAGGAAAAGTAGCTACCTAGCCAAGATGTATGTCAACTCACTTACGGCTCTCAGGATGGAATAACTATGTTTTGGTTACCGGGATCTTAAGGTTCGCTAAGCAACACCTAAACTGGCTGGCAGATCAACCTCCAAACAGGTCGGAAATCCAAGGTCAAGAAAAGTGTGTAAACTCACCGATTACTGTCAGATCACCTCTCAATCACTCAAACTAGAACGGTACATCTGGGAAGTGTAAGCGATGTATGGGGTGATGACTCTAATCGGGTTCTAACACGGTTTGCTATGAATCACAAGAAAACCTAGGGTAATGCACTCATGCAATTAACACCTAAACCGTCTAATGATTAAGACAACCCGACATTTAATCTCCTCTCCGTCTCAAAGATGATAGAATATTTAATTACCGAATAGTTTGTTTGTTTGTTCCTAAGGTTTGCTACGTCTAGAAACCACAAGATTTAGTCGAAAACACAAAGTTATCGAAATCACCTAACCCTAGTCTTAACCAATATGCAATCAATTTTAACCAAGAAAGGTGGAACATGAACAAACTTTCCGATATCAAATACGCATTCACAATAGAACCATGATAAGAACACTTTTTCATAACATAAAGCCAAAACAATAATTACTCAAACCAAGAAAGCGTAAATAAATTAATAATTATCCATTAACCTAGGAAGCAACAAGAAAACTTAGCCGAGCATTATTAAGAACGAAACACAAATATATTTAAAGTCGAGCAAAACAGAAAACATATCTATAGTATTTAAGTTTTATCAAACCGAAAATAATAAACAAGTTTAACACTAAGCAATGCTCTGTATTGTCTGCCTACCTTGTTCGATGTATAATTCCATAGTAGGTATCGAATGAAAAAATATTGAACGGTATATGCAATGTCTCGCACGGATGGTAACTTTTTAAGGTTATATAATGTAGGGGATGGATCATGAGAAAACTACTTTAAATGAGAAAACCAAAAAACTAACTAAAAAAACCTAAAAAACATTGTAATTTTTTTTTGATTTTTTTTATTAAAATCGCTATAAATGATACATAAAAGAACTTTTTTTCAAAAAAAAGAAGAAAAGTTGTATGTGCATAAATACAGAAAAGCATAAACCACCTAACCCATCCTCCACCGACACACCCCCAAAAACCTAAACCCCTCCCCCCCCCCTGAAAAACCTAAAACTAAACCGTAAACATAAATAAAAAAAAACAAACTAAACCTAAACCTTAAACCGTAAACTCACCCTACCCGTACCCCTCAAAAACCTAAACCCCCCACCCGCACCCTCAAAACCTAAACCCTCCCCCTCACATCCAAAAACCTAATCCTAAACCTTCAAAAAATCTAACCCTAAAAGATAAACTAAATTCGAACGCTAATTTTCAGAATATAATGCACATGTACAACATATATACATATAATGCACATGTGTGGTATAATTTTTTTTTCTTGAAAAAGGTTTTTTATATATATATATAATAAGAAGCGAATTTTATAAAAAATTATAAAAAAGAAATCGGTATGTGTTTTAGAATTTTTTAGTTTTTCATATATATAATATATAATATATATATATATTTCTGATGATATTCTACTAATAGAATTAATAAAATATGATAGTGATTCCTCCGTATAATAGTAGGCTTGCGAAAATATATGAATCATATTAGGGAGATATTCCCTAATTTTTATTTAATTGTGTTCCCCTTGAAATCGAGCCGACTTTTGATCCACTCGTAAGTCTTGAGGTACAAGTGATAGTATCCAATTTCTCTTTTCTCAATACCTGCAATCAAAACCTTGATATCCAGTAGCATGGCACTTAATTATTGGTCATCATTTTTTAATAAGTTCTGATTTTTTAACATTTACTTTTCAATCAATATTTAGTTCTTTACATTTTATTTAGTGTTTACATTTAGAACCCTTTAAAATTTTAAAATATTAATCCTTTTTGCACGATTTGAAAATAGGTATGCTTAGATTTAATATGTTTCTTTTTTATGTTTCAGTTAATTCACATTTTTGTATAAACTTTGTTTAAAAACAAGTTGTGTTAAATATAATATTTTTCATTAGATTTTATAAATTCAGTTACTTTACGTTCGGCACCACCACAGCGCATGGTACCATTTTGAACTTCAAAAGACATAATTTTTGCTTATTTTTTTGTACGTGTCGATATAGGTTTTGTTCAGGTTCGTGTTCAACGTAAATTTCTTTCGCAAATAAGTGGGGTCATATATCATACCTTTACGTGCTTATTTTTATGTACATCTTCAGTTTATCTACGTTTTGACGTAACATTTGTATTGAAACGATTCAGGTATTTACCGTACAAATCCGAGTTACTTTACATTTGGACCTGCTGCAACGTGTGGGCAAATTTACTAGTTCCAAACAAAACAAGGGGTGGTATATTGTAGTAATAAATGGAAGCGAGGGTAATTCTGTATTGTGCAAGCTTAACACCTCTAGGCAAGTCATGAAAGATTATTGAACCCAGGTCGCGACACCTTATGGCTTCATGATCAGTTTTCTTATTTTTGTCACCCGGGTCCACTTGTTTGCTCATTTCTTCACCATATCAGCTCGTTTAAACCCCGTTTGCACTAATTTAGCTACAAAACAACATATTTATTAAGTACTAGCCATATACAACTAAAAAATTGACTCAAAACTAATAAAAACTGTACAAATAAATATTACATAGCAAAATAGGATGTGTTTGAAACACATCAATAATTCAAATACCTTATATTATCTATACTGATATTACCTATATGTTCTAAAAGTCAAAATTGAAATATCAATATTTTAGAATTTGGAAACTTTCTGAGTATTTTATTCTACCCCTATGTTTTTCTAACCAACTCGCGTTGGGTGATCTGAGGTTATAATCTGAATGAACTTATGAATACTGCAAGAATTTCCAGATAATATTTATTTCTATAGCAGCACAGTGAAGATGATAGGTTGTATTGGGAATATGACATAAATTTTATGTATATTCTGGTTTATAATATGGAAGAAAATGAGTTGTATTTGTAGGCCTCGAGACACTTTTTCTATGTATGTATGATTTTGATCTAGCACTTATTCATACAAGAAAATATAATCTGCTAACCTGAAAACCATTGCAACTATTTGAGTGGCATGTATTGAACAATCAAGATGGATCAATTTTTGGTTATCTATTGGGAAGTACGAATTGTCATGTATGTTGGTTCATAAAATTTCTTGTATGACATTACCATTAGTAAAGGCAAATTTTGGTAATAAAGTGTAGATTGCGCCATCAAAGTGCTATATTACGACATTATACCATGAGCTATATTACACATATACCCATTACTCATGGTCATGATCATTTCCCATGTATATAAAAGCCTCCTCCTTTTTTTCAAAAAAATAAGCATGTAATATGTGTTTTGTCTTCCCACTCTTTATCATAAAAGGGAAGAAATAAGTATTCGTTACAGAAATATCAACGTATGCATGGGGAAAGTGAAATTATACAAATGCTTAAACATTTCATCAGTAATTCCTAGAGAGGTCCCGACCCTTTTCTAGCTCAAATATTAATTAGCTGGTATTCGGTCGCTAAATTATTATTAGTGTTAACAATTTGAATTTCATCGAAATGGGCCATAATTCTTGACCCATTTTATTTCCTTAAAAAATTCATAAAAAATTGACCTCTAATCTATGTTAATTATTCATAGCATGAATCTAAGTTCATTATTGGTAGCACTTAAGTGATAGAAATACTATCATGAATGTTTCTATAAATAAAATAATTTAGACAAAATGAGTAATTCATTTCCAATAGTAGCAACAAAATGCATGGGAGTTGCTATCTATAGACAACCTTGGCAAACAGACTAACGGATGCTGGTGTGACATTGAAAGACGTTGGTGATGTGCGAGTTACTTACTACCTTTAGTGGGTTTGAAGGAATTTACCTAGTTTTAAGTAATATTAAAGAGTAAAGTGTAATTTTACACCGTGTGGTTTGAAGCATTACACCCTATTTTGAAATCCATTAATGTTCACCCCTCTACGCGTGAATAGTCGTTTTTGCCCATGACATGGTGTAAAACTGACGAATCGGATCCAAGTTCAAATTTGAATTGTTTTATTTGATGTTTAGCAGGCGGATTATGAGATTTGGGTGTTAATCCTTCAATTGTGTAGTCAATAGTTTCCATCACCCCTCCTTTCTTTTAACCTAATCCCTCCCCAATCATTCATCAGCCTACAAACCACCTTCATCAAACATAGCCGCTGCACCGTTCCCCTCTTGATCTGAACCCTAATTCAGCAGCCACAATTGACACTTGAACGGTTTCCACTAAAGATTTGGAGTTCACATATTGGTATCAGAGGCGACGGGGAATTTTATCAATGTTGGAAATCTCTGTCAGTTTCCTTTAATTTCACGAATTAGGGCTTAGTAGCAGGAACAATTAATCAGTGTCGAACAACAATAGGTGGAACTAGGAGGTCAGTGGCTTCAAATAAAGGAAATCTTCGACAGACAACAATAAATGAATTGTGATTTTGCTCTCAAATATGCTTACACAAGTTTCCAATAGAACTCAAAATGATAAGGCAATAATGAAATTAAGTGTCAACCTATGTATTTGCCGGTGGTAGCTTGTTACCAATGAAAAGTTCCCCTTGTATTGATTAGGGGTATGTTATCAGTAGATGGTAACTTATGAACAAGTTGCCAATCAGTAGCAAACTTGGCACAACCTCCTTTAATTTTAAGCACCAACAAATCTTTTGGGTTTTGGGTTTCTAGGTCACAAGTTTAATTAAAACTTTTAAAGAATTTTAAAGAGCTAGGGTGAACATGAAGCAAACAAAGAAAATAAAAGAAGAAACATGAAGTGAAAGATATAAATATGGGGAAGGTTACGAAAATACCTTGAGTAAGATTAAAGATAGTGTAACATGATTCAATCAGAAAACGATAGAGTGTAAAGTTGATCAAATTTTAAAATAGAGTATAAAGTTGATCTCGTATCTAAACCATAGACTTAAAACAACAATTTACTCAAATATTAAAAACCCTTTTCATTTATAGTTGATCCACTGCTGGATGTGACATCGAAAGATGTCGGTAATGTTGCAAAAAAACACCGAATTGGTTGCTTAGAGTGGTAGATCTCAAATTGGATCTCAATATTATTAGCTTATTTTAATTCATTTATTTAATTGAAGGTATTGTGATATTTTTCTTATAATAGCTTGTATTATTTAACATTTTAAGATATTTTAAATACTTTGTTTTGTTTATTTTGACAGAACTTTCCGATATAACTTTTTTATATTAGAAAAAGATACCCTTTTTTTTTAATATTTTGGGTTTTAACCAAATTTTTATTGGAACATCCGAAAATAAAACTTAAACAAAACAGTGTAATTAGACTTTTGAATTTTTAGGAAGGGTTAATAGTTACAGGTTATTATGGAAATATAATATTTACGTACTCTTAATTTACAACATTTGTGTGCATAAAGATGTGTACCTTATGTTTTGAGAAGTTTTTAAAAAAAATTGATTTTTCACTTTTAACACAAAACTACTTGTTTTTTTACTTGTAACACCAAAACTTTCATCTTTTCTAATTTAAACTCACAACTTTTATACTTTCATAATTGGTCCTATATACTTTTCATCTTACGCAAATTTTTCGTTTTAAGTTTCGTTCAAAATTTTACGAGTTAACACGGCGCAACGTGTGGGTAGTTCAACGTTTTTACGTCGTCTATTTTTCCAGTTTGATAGATTGTACCAATGTACGGTCCTAGATAATTTAGTTATTCTTTTCTATATCTGTATAAGTTATTCGCATTAACACGCCGCAAATTCAGCGTTAGTGGCCCCGCTCCAACGCCAGAGATACTAAATACTAGTTATATCTTAAATTTAACATGATATATGACAAAAAATCAATAAATTCAAGATAGACAAGTAGTTGATGTAATCTGTTTTATTGCCACATTACGGACGTCATCTGACACGATATTGTTGTGTTAAATCCACATCACAGGCCACTTCTCCCTTTCTAACACACACATATACATACACATACATATTATATCGAGGCTCATCCACATACCCTAGGCTCATCCTCTTTATGTTTATCATCACAAACGCTTACGTGAACGCCTACATGACATATTATCCTTTAAGTACTACCCTCCTTCACACCCCTTAGTCTTAATGGATCATCTATGATAAAAAAAATTCAAAATTACCTAAAATTATGTAACTTCCGTCAAAGGCATTAAAAGAAATAAAAATAAAAATTTACGATTTCCACAGGATAAATGATTAAATAGCTATGGTCTTCCATTATCTAATACTTTATTTTGTTTTAAAAGCCTAGGGATTCATGTCACCTACTCCATTCATAATATATAAGTTTTTGTTACCTAATATAGTCTATTTTGCACACGTAATGACAAACTTATATGACTCAGATCGATCAACAATTAGTTACCTATGTTATATAAATTGCTACAACTTGGCATATAATGTGTAGTACAATTTTAGGTTTTGGGCTGTGGGTGAGGATGGGTTAGATGGTTTAGAATTTTTCATATTAATACACATATCTAGTACAATTTTTTTTAAAGTTTTTTTACATATCATATATTATATATAGCGATTTTTATTAAAAAAAGATTTTGATATGTTTTTAGGCTTTTTTAGTTAGTTTTTTGGTTTTCTTATTTAAACTAGTTTTCTCATTATTCATCTATATATATATATATATATAACTCACTTGAGTTGAAAAAAACTCAAAAGACCTTTGTAAAAACAACATGTAACATTTTTATTTTTTTCTAAAAAATAGGAAATGTAACATACATATATTTGAATATTTTTATAAAAAAACACGAAAAAACGCCGAGTAGTTTATTTTTTAAAAAATGTTAAAAATTTCATGTTACATAATATATATGTCCAAACAAATGTAACATAGAATTTTGAACATTTAAAAAACAAGTAGACGCTTTTTACATTTTTTATAAAAATGTTCAACTACATTAATGTTACATTCTCCTACTTTCTTTGAAAAAAATAAAAATATTACGTAGGGTTTCTTGAGTTTCCTCAACTCAAGTGAGTTTTCGTTTGATCTTCCACACACACACACACATATATATATATATGTATGAATGAGAAGAAAAATTTTGTAAAAATAAAAAGAATAACTTTTAAACCAATAGAAATTCTCTATTTACTTCATTTAATGTGTGTATTTAATATTATGAAAAAGGGCATATAGGTAAATCTATAATTGTCACTAATTAGCTAAGAGTAAAATGCTTGGTTGGTCTCTGTGGTTTGCGAAAATTGCAGACTTGGTCCCAATAGTTCACTAATTACAGAGTTGGTCCTAATACTTGTAATTTTTGCACTCGGGTGGTCCTTCTCACTAAGCTCTGTTAAATTACTCAGTTAAGTTGATGCTAAATGACCAAATTGCCCTCAACAATTAAAAAGTAAAAATAAGAAGCAAAAAAGATGATCCACCCCATATCTTCTTCTTCAACCCCTCTCTCTCTCTTTCTCTCCCTCTGAAACAATACCAATGATCACCAGTAGCCAGCCGATCATACTTGAATCCCACAAAACCCTCATCCTATAAATAAACACCCACAAAAACCAAACCCCACAAAACCACAAACAAACTCCACAGATTCCGGCTAGATTCCAGCGACCAAAGCCGCAAGAAAGTCAGCTCCGGCGGTCGGAGGAATGAAAACACCCCACAGATTCCGGCTAATTCCAGTGACCAGAGAGTGAAGAAATCCCAAGGTTTCAGAGCTCTGCTGTTTCTGCGTTGCAAGAAGCTTCTGAAGCTTATCTTGTTGGGTGGTTTGAGGATATGGTTGCAGCGACCAAAATAAATGCAGCTTGCGAGGAGGATTAGGGCTGAGAGGGCTTAGGTGGTTGTTGGTTATGGTACGTTTTGAGGTTTTATGTATATTTCACATTTTATAAAGTTGTGTCAGATTTAATTATGGTTTATGCTTTTGTTATGTTACGAATGGTTGATGGTGGTTACGAGTGTTTGAGAGAGAGGAGAGGAAGAGGTGAAGAAGAAGATATGGGGTGGGTCATCTTTTTTGCTTCTTATTTTTACTTTTTTAATTGTTGAGAGCAATTTGGTCATTTAACATCAACTTAACTGAGTAATTTAACAGAGGTTAGTGAGAAGGACCACCCGAGTGCAAAAATTACAAGTATTAGGACCAACTCTGTAATTAGTGAACCGTTGGGACCAAGTCTGCAATTTTCGCAAACCACAGGGACCAACCAAGCATTTAACCCATTAGCTAATTAATTAAACTTGTAACCCATTTTTTAATATACACTTTCAAGATAAAATATTTTATGGTGAATGACAATTTTCGACATGTGTAGGATAAATTTAGTATGTGTAGGATAAATTTGAAATGTGTAGGGTAAATTTATGTGTGTAGGGTAAATTCCGGTAAGTGTAAGACATATGTAGGATAGATTTTCAAATGTGTAGGATAAAATGTTTTTATTTTATTAATTAAGGATAACAAAATTAATCAGAGAAGTTATAAATAATTTAATGTTTTACCATTATACTCTTTCTTCTTTTTCTTCTCACATAAAATTTCTTCTCAAATGAACCTTCCCTATTATATATATATATATATATATATATATATATATATTATATATATATATATATATATATATAATGTAGTGGATAGTTCAAATGAGAAGAAAATTTTTATAAGAATAAAAAGAATAACTTTTAAATCAATAGAAATTCTCCATTTACTTCATTTAATATGTGTATTTAATATTATGAAAACCAACATATATGTAAATCTATAATTGTCAGTAATTAGCTAATTCCGAGAAGTATAAGATATATATGTAGAATAACTTATGATATATGTAGGATATAATTTTTTTGTTTTATGAATAAGAGATAATTAATGAGAGTAGTTATAAATTATTTAAAAGTTTTACCATCACGCCATTTCTTTTTTTTTTTCTCAAATTAAATTTCTTCTTAAATGAACCTTCCCATATATATACAACTTGAGATATATTTGCTTTGATATTTCAAATTGAGTTCCTTTCGTGTGACTGAATATACACTTAGGTTTTACTATTGATCCAACGCATGAATATACATTGAATCCAATAAGTCAAATGCATCAGGGAGGTTAAACCAACGTCATATCTATAAGACTTATGATGTATCAAATAATGTACACTTTCATTTTTAGATGACTGATTTCCCTTCTGAAAAGAAGAAGAAGCTATTTATAGATGTATTAACTTTTTTTTTTAATTACGTAGTGTGTTTTGCTATTAAATGATAAGTAGAAAAATGGAATAGAATTATTATCACGGATCTTAACCTTTTTTAGGGAAAGCAAAGAAAACATAGCACTAATCGGGTCTAAATTCTTGTTTTGACACAAGGTGATCTAGTTTTTTTTTATTATTTTTAAGAGCAGCAAAGTTATATATTTTTTAAAAACTATGTTACGTTGATAGTGTAGGACAACCGTTCACGAAATTAAAAGATTAACAAAACTTTATTAAACATATTCGGATTACAATACAAAACAAGAACAGAAAATGAAAAAACACAAAACAATACAACCTGAACAGAAACAAATTACAGAGAAACAAAGAAATAACACAGAGGTGACTGAGGCACGTGAAAGACACACTTCCCTTAAAACAGATTTCGGGTCACCCAAGTAAACCCGTCTGTTTCTCAGGGTACAACAACCTAAGCAGATTGTACTGTCGGGATTAGCGTAGCACCCGAAAAAGTACCTGAAACAAGAGAGTGCAGAGAATCAAGGTTAGGAAAATTTTTAGCAGTGTGTGTTGCATCCAGCATACGAATTTTTCAGTGTATCTCAAAACAAAGCACCAAACTTTTATTTTTACTGTCCAGAATATGAAGTGATAATTCTCTTATTGAATACACAATTCAATAAGATTAATTCTGAAAAATTCATGGCATATTGAATTCTATGCAGGTAAGAACTTGAACAATCTTAACACCAAGGCAAGACACACAAAAAAAAAATACTTAGGCGGCTCCTAAGCGGCTCGCGGCGATGCGAGCGTGCGAAGTGCAAAGTGCGCCAAAGCGTCACATTACGCCCATCGCCCTCGTCCCAGTCCCGTTCCGGTGCCCGTCCCCGTCCCCGGGCCCCGGAGCGGGCGCGTGTCGGGTGCTTCACACCCTCCTGGCTGTCACTGGGTGTAACTTGTCACATAGGAATACATTCGTGTAAAGAATAATAGATATAACTCAGCAAAAGATTTATCTCTCCATCAATGTGGGACAAACACAACTTCCCACACATTAAGTTCCAACACACAATTAAAGCTTATGATCTCTCATTCATTTGCTTTAATCACTAAATTATTTATAATAATTTCCAACAATCCCCCACATGAATGGAGATCACACTCAAGTGTCACGATAAAATTTCAGCGGTTAAGTAATGCAGGATAGGTAAGTTTCCTTTTGAACCCTCCTTTGTGACATATACTTAGTCTCCTAGCAGTTAGTAGACGCGATGTCCTTGAACCAACTCCTTTTTACGTAGACGTTATTACACATCACACATTACTCTTCCTGGTCTGGCTAACCCCTCATAGTTGTGTCCGTTATGGTCATGGAACACTATCCCGGTTCTGCGAGGGCTCTATGAATTGTGCCCCCAATTCCATTTGAAGCGACCCCACTTCTCTCTAACATAGGTGATTTACAAATCATTAAAAGCCATGTGCGTAACCTCTCTTGATATCACGGATTTAAGCTGGAACGGACTAGGAAGTTTGTAACTCCCTTTGTATGTTGAGGTACTCCCCCACAGTGACCTCAGTTCGTACAGTTAGGTGGTCCTATTGAGCCTAGATCATGGGATCTCCAATCTTCTAGGATAGGTTTTCCGTTGTACAAACTGACTCCAAGGGCTTTAGTCCCATTTCCATTGACGACTTATGTACTACCTCTCTGCTTAAGCCTTTTGTAAGCGGATCCGCAATGTTATCCTTTGACTTCACATAGTCAATCGTGATAACTCCAGTTGAGAGTAGTTGTCGTATCGTGTTATGTCGACGTCGTATGTGCCTTGATCTGCCATTATACATTGCATTTTGAGCTCTACCAATAGCTGATTGGCAATCACAATGTATACAAATAGCCGTCACAGGCTTAGGCCATCTTGGAACATATTCCAAGAATTGACGTAACCATTCTGCCTCTTCTCTAACTTTATCTAACGTGATAAAATCAGATTCCATCGTGGATCTAGCTATAAGTGTTTGTTTGGACGACTTCCAAGATATAGCTGCTCCTCCAAGGGTAAACACATACCGCTTGTAGCTCTGTCTTTCGTATCGGATATCCAGTTGGCATCACTGAATCCTTCCACAACTGCTGGATTTTGGCCATAATGCAGTCCATAGTTTCTCGTGTATCTCAAATACCTTAATAATCTTGTCATACTCTTCCAGTGCTCTGAACTAGGATTACTAGTATATCTACTTAGCCTACTCACAACATATGCTAAGTCTGGTCGAGTACATGACATGAGATATATTAGACTGCCAATGATTCTTGAGTATTCCAATCGAGCAACACTCTCGCCTCTGCTTTTTGACAAATGTTGAGAGGTATCAATTGGAGTTTGAGCTACACTCGTGTCCCCTGGATTGAACTTCTGAAGGATCTTATCAACATAATGAGATTGACTTAACCCAAACCAGTTTGGGTTCTAATGATCTTTACACCAAGAATCACATCAGCTAGACCCATATCTTTCATGTCAAATCTCGCTTTCAACATGTCTTTAGTAGATCTGATCATCTTATCATCACTCCCAATGATAAACATATCGTCTACATAAAGACATAAGATCACATATCCTTTAGAAGTGTCTTTCACATAGACACATTTATCGCATTCATTTATTTTGAAACCACTTTTAAGCATAACTTGGTCAAACTTTTGATGCCATTGTTTTGGACCTTGCTTCAAGCCATATAATAACTTGACGAGTTTACACACTTTGCCCTCTTGGCCAGGAGCAAAGAAACCCTCTGGTTGCTCTATGTAAATCTCTTTCTCTAATTCCCTATTGAGAAATGCAGTTTTTACATCCATTTGATGTATTTCCAAATTTATCAAAGCTGCAATTGCAAGCTCCAGTCTAATAGAGGTTATTCTAGTTACAGGCGAGTATGTGTCAAAATAGTCAAGACCTTCCTTTTGTCTAAATCCTTTGATCACAAGCCTTCCCTTATACTTGTCGACAGAGCCATCAGCTTTCATCTTTTTCTTAAAAATCCATCGATATCCAAGTGGCTTGCACCCTGGTGGAAGATCTACTAGCTCCCAAGTATGATTCTGTAAGATAGAATCAATCACTCTTGATGGCTTCTTTCCATTGAGGTTCATCTGAAGAGGTGACTGCTTCTCGTTAGGTTTGAGGCTCACTCTCAACCATGTAGGTAAGAAAGTCAGGCTCAAAGGATTTCTCAGTCCTTTGCCTTTTACTTCTTCTTGGCTCACATTCTCCAGCCTCTGATTGTTCTTGAGTTTCCGCTCGAACAATATCCTCACCATTGTTGATAAACTTGCATGATTTGAAGAACTCACACGAGTTTGTTCTAACATTGGAAACTCTTCTTCAAAATAAGTAACATTTCCTGGCCTTGTCTCTATGATAGAGTCCTTGTGCACATCAGGATTCTTGGATTCATATACAAGAAAACGATGTGAACTACCGTTTTTGGCATATCCAATGAAAATGCAATCAACAGTTTTAGGTCCTATTTTAAGAGCCTTAGGGGGTGTAACTATCACCTTGGCCAGGCACCCCCACACTTTCAAGTATTTATATGATGATTTATGTCCCCACCACAACTCATGAGGTGTTACATCCTTGTTCTTGAAAGGTATTTTGTTTAACAAAAAAATGGCTGACAAAATGGCCTCCCCCCACATGTCCTGGCTCATCCCAGAACTTATCAACATGGCATTCATCATTTCTTTTAGTGTACGATTCTTTCGCTCCGCGATGCTATTTGATTGGGGTGTATAAGGTGGGGTACACTCGTGTATTATGCCACTTTTTGCACACACTTCCCCAAATGGTGATACATATTCACATCCCCTATCACTTCCAACACATTTTATTTTCTTGTTTGGTTAATTCTCAACTTCAGCTTTATACAAGATAAACTTGTCAATTGCTTCATCCTTACTCTTAAGTAAGTATACATAACAATACCTTGTATTGTCATTGATAAAAGTAATAAAATATTTATTACCACCTCTGGTAGGAATTGATTTTAAATCACACACATCAGTCTGTATCAGATCAAGGGGTTCAGTTATTCTTTCAACTGATTTGAAGGATGATCTTGTTTGTTTGGCTTCAACACATGTTTTACATTTTGTTTTAGAGTCAATGGAAAAAGTTGGTATGTAATCTAATTTAATTAAACGACGCATCGAATTAAAATTTACATGACCAAGACGTCCATGCCAAACATTAGGAGACTCAACCACGTAAGCAAAAGTACTAGCACTTTTATTCATGTTTTTCTTAATAGAAATTACACTAAGTTTAAACATGCCATTTTTGGCATTACTTAAAACAAAAGTGTAACGCTCCGCATTTCTATACTTTCTATATTTGGAAACCTTGTATCGTACTTCTATTTTTAGTAAGCGTTGTATCTTGTATTCGTCTTTCGTTGTAAATGTTGTAAACCGAGACTTGGATTGTAATGAGAAACTCGTATTTTACCCATATTATGTTAATCATAGTCCTGTTACACTTATACTTGTTCATACTTTAAACATGTAAACATATTCGTGGTACTCTCAATCGTAAACGTAACTTGCAAACATAGTATGTATGCGTAATCGAGACTTAAACGTGAAACTTGTAATCGTTAAACTAAATTCGTTACGAAAATATAATTACCTATTCATTTATTAAGTTAATTAATTAAATTAATTAATTAATTAAATTAATTAATTAAATTAGTTAATAAAATTAATTAATTTCTTTTTACAAAAAATTAAAATGCTAATTTATATATATATACATATATATATATATAACATTTTGAATTTAAATGTTAATATATATCTTCTTTATTAAAGTCCAAGGTGTAAAGTGTAATTATTGGATTCTTGAACTTCAGGGGCCTTTCCTGCCAATTGTGAAACTGAATTATTGAGTTTTGATTAAAAATAAAAAGAAAATAATAATAATCAAACAAAACCGGATCCGCGGGACTCGAACCCGGGACCTCCGGTTCAACATGCAAGCGCCTTAACCACTCCGCCACTCGCCATAAATCTGAAGTAACCCGGGAACAAAAGCCTTATATGCTTTGTTCCCGGTCGAGCTGAAAGGCAACAAGCGCGGACAGCAGCCCTTTTGGGCGGGTTTTTTTATTTTTGTGTTTTTGAGGCCTTTAATACTCACTTAAACCCCACCTAACTAACCCTAATCCTTCCCCTATAAAACCCACCTCTAATCCAAGCATTTTTACACTTTAATCTCTCTCAAATCACTCTCAATTCACCTCAAGATCCTTGCAACATCAGATTTTCGAGCAGATTGTATACCTCTTACTAAAGTGAGTGTAACTCACTCATTTCTTAATGAAATCACTCCATTCTTTTTCCTACTTGCTTGGATAAACTTTGGGTTGAATTCCTAGGTTTCTCCATGGAGAATCCAGACCTGGAAATGCCCCAAAATGTCCACAAACTTTCTGTTTTGTCTAAACTTTTATTAAACTTGTGTTTTAACTTCAACAGACTTGTGTTCTTGTGCTTACAATCAAGCTTATGATTAGTAAAGCCTAACCAAGCTTGTTAACATGAACTAAGGGCTGTTTTAACACCCTAAACTTTCTGTTTTTGAAGAGCATTGAGCTCACAAGTGATGCAAGTTCTTAAACTTGTTCATGTGTGTCCACCAAGGAAGCTTGGGCTATCCTAACTTGAGACCACACATCACTTGATGATTTTTCATCAAGATCCCAAGATAGTTTGCTAGACTTAATGTGTCACAACCCCACAAAGCCGTTGACGATTGTCCTCGTGTGCTCGTCGGGTTGTTGAATACTTGGCTACTTGGTATCTAGATGACACCTTATCATTCTTGTCTTTACATTCTTGTATAGTATATAGTTCTTGTACCCTCCTTGTTACCAATGGTAACTTGTGTAGTGGTGAACATAATCCGAGGTTCAAAGTGGATGGTTTAACCTCCCACCTCATACTTGACATACATGACACTAGAGGTTACAAAGTAGATGGTTCATCCTCCCACCTCCTACATGATTATAATGATATATATATATAACTATATTATAATTCTAAAACCGAAACCTTGATAATGAACTTATAATCACCTATCAAGTTATTAAGTTTAACACTAAAGTATGTAATTCCTTGTCACGATTCTAATAGGCCCCGAACCTATGAAATCACACCCAAACTCGTAAGAGTTACTATAGTGTCAAGAACGAGTGTTACATCTTAGTGAATACTTTCGTATCATAATACTTTATCAAACATATTTTTTATCATGCTCGAATACTCCTAATCTCCCGTTGAAACTCTATACTCATACGCCTCGTTTCCTCTTGTAGGATAATTCGGCGTCATCCTCGAACCAACGTCTTCACGGATTGTCAAGTGTAGAAAAGACTTAGCAAAACCGTGAGTACACTCGACCCACTTTGTTTATAACAATTTTCGGGTGTAACATGTTTCCATATACAAAATCACGAACACTTAAACTTTATGAAACACACAAACAATCCCATATGCATGAAAACTTGAATCTTATACTTGATGCTTGTCTTGGATATTCGTATTGCTATGCTTTAGTCATTAACTATTTTTAGCCTTCGTTTGACATGCTTAGCGCTATAGGAATTCACGCATCCACCTCCATCGTGTTATTCGTGAGGTCATGTTAAAACATCGTGATTGTGTTAAGGGTTTGATTATTAGTATTGCATGCCTTGATATTGCTCTTGTATAGATTTGGTTGCCATGAGGATTGTTTAAACTTATTCGTATACGTATGTTATGCCTAAACTTGTGTACTCGCCTTTGCTTTCGCATTGACATTATTTTAAAACATGTTACAGGTTGAAGGAGATGATGCTATGAAAACAATATAGCAAAGACTAGATACACACAAATTAGACGTTAGGTTTAATGTCGATGTATTAGTTTTGTTATGACTTTGCAAATGTTGTATTGTTCTTTGTTTTGTTACATTGAAGTATTTGACAATTCTTATGAAATGAAATATGGTTTAATTAATTATTGTCACTTAATAATGTTGTGAGCAATGAGCAATCTCGTTTCCGTCTCATCCCGATGTTTCCGCCATCGGTTGGGGTGTTACAAAAAGTATCACTTTCAAAACCAAACAAAAGCCATACTTGTTAAGCATCCAACCCGACACAAGACTCTTGCACAAATTAGGAACATAGAGCACATTCTTCAAAGTGAGCTCTTTCCCAGAAGTCCACTTTAAGATAACATCACATTCTCCCTTGATATCAGCTGTAGCAGCATTTCCCATGTACAGCTTCTCTTCTCCCACCACCTCTTTAAACGTATTAAAGAGGGTCTTGTCTAGGCACACATGGCGGGTTGCCCCAGTGTCAACCCACCACCCTTTTGGCTCGTTAGCCACCAAATTTACCTCCTCCATCATAGCAGAAAGGTCTGAAATCAGGGCCACTAAAGGCATATCATATTAACTATAAGAGCCGTGTTACGTTTAGGCTCTTTGCATTGGTCAGCACGATGACCAGTTTGACCACAGTTGTAACATTTCCCTTTAAAGGGACCAACCTTCTTCTTTACACCACCTCTCTTTGGCCCAAGGTCAACTCATTTGTTTTTCCCTTTGCCATTAAACTTGTGGCCTTTGTTACCCTTGTAACCCCTTGAGGATTGACCATGTTCCACAAGGTTTGCCTTTGCAGACGTTTCAACCTGACTTACTTTGTGTGACAGCCTGTTGTCTTCTTCAATACGAAGACGAACCACTAGGTCTTCAATGGTCATTTCCTTTCGCTTATGCTTAAGGTAATTCTTGAAGTCCACCCAACTTGGAGGCAACTTTTCAACAAGTGCTGCCACTTGGAATGTTTCACTAAGATTCATTCATTCAGACAAAATGTCACTAAGGATAATCTGCAATTCTTGAACTTGACTTATAACAGTGTTTGAATAAATCATTTTATAGTCCAAAAATCTTGCCACAACCTACTTTTTAGTACCCGCATCCTCGGTCTTGTATTTGCGTTCCAACGACTCCCATAATTCTTTGGCAGTTGGAACTTTGAGATACACGTTATACAATGCATCTGACAAGCCGTTCAATACATAGTTGCGACATAGGTACTCAGAATGTTTCCATGCATCAACGACACTCACAGATTGAACATCAGATGTTCCTTCTGCGAGAACCGGAGGGGACTCAGTCTGAAACCTCGCAAGGTTTAGAGTCGTCAGATAAAACAACATCTTCTGTTGTCATCTCTTAAAATTCAAACCAGTAAACTTCTCTGGTTTCTCTGCATGGTTAGTAACCGCTTGAGCCGCTTGGGTACCAACTAGTGGTCCCATGGTAGTGGATGTGGATCCAACAGTGGTTGACGAGTTTGATTCAGCAGTAGCCATTTCTGAAACAAGAGATTAAAAAAATATCAGATTACGGTAGAAACAAATTGGTTTACAGAAAACAAATGCAAACTCCAAAAGTTTTGCAATAATCAACAGAAACACTTTATAAAAAAAATTTAAACAAAAAAAACCAAAACAATGAACGAGTTTCAAAATCTGTTTTAAGCTTGTAGTACAACTGTTCACGAAATTAAAAGATTAAGAAAACTTTATTAAACATATTCGAATTACAATACAAAACAAGAACAGAAAATGAAATAACACAAAACAATACAACCTGAACAGAAACAAATTACAAAGAAACAAAGAAATAACACAGAGGTGACTGAGGCACGTGAAAGACACGCTTCCCTTAAAACAGATTTCGGGTCACCCAAGTAAACCCGTCTGTTTCTCAGGGTACAACAACCTAAGCAGATTCTACTGTCGGGATTAGCATAGCACCCGAAATAGTACCTGAAACAAGAGAGTGCAGAGAATCAAGGTTAGGAAAACTTTTAGCAATGTGTGTTGCATCCACCATACGAATTTTTCAGTGTATCTCAAAACAAAGCACCAAGCTTTGTATTTCTAATGTCCAGAATATGAAGTGATAAGTCTCTTATTGAATACACAATTCAATAAGATTAATTCTGAAATTCATGGCATATTGAATTCTATGCAGGTAAGAACTTGAACAGTCTTAACACCAAGGCAAGACACAAAAAAATAATTAGGCGGCTCCTAAGCGGCTCGCGGCGATGCGAGTGTGCGCCATCAAAGCGCCACATTGTGCCCATCGCCCTCGTCCCGGTCCCGTGATCGTCCACGTCCCCGGGCGCGTGCGCGTGTCGGGTGCTTCGCACCCTCCTGGCTGCCATTGGTGTAACTTGTTACATAGGAATACATTCGTGTAGAGAATAATAGATATAACTTAGCAAAAGATTTATCTCTCTACTAATTTGGGACAAACACAACTTCCCACACATTAAGTTCTAACACACAATTAAAGCTTATAATCTCTCATTCATTTGCTTTAGTCACTAAATTATTTATAATAATTTTCAACAGATGGTAATGTATATTGATGATAACTTAAACTAGTAATGTAAAAAAGTTAATTAAAAAGAGTATGGATTGATACCACAGGTTGTTCGAGTCTTTTAAAGTGTTTAATATAAAAAATAAAAGTTATTATTGTTTTAAAGATAGACTTTTACAAATATAGTCACTGTTCTAGGAAACCCATGAATGCATGGTAGTCATCACAACTTCAAGTCTTGACTCGGTATGAATTTGCATAAAATTGATTCATAAGAGACCACAAATATCGTGTGTATTAAAGCACAGGTTATATACAGGTATACAATAGTCATACATTAATATTACAGTTTGGACAAACATGTTCACATATTAAGAACATTCATAAAACTCACATGTATAACAATTGCTAGCACAATCATGTAACAATGGCTAATACAATCAGATAACAGTTGCTAGCATAATCAAACAATCTCTCTGGGTCCTGATACACCATTAACAATCCTAGGTTAGTTTAGGTTACAGTACGTCTAACTAGTTATTGTCATAGTTAGATATTGGTTAACTTTGGCTTATTTAAGCATTGTTGATCAGTCCATGTCTAATTAAGGATAGGCAACCCAATACCTGCCTCTGACAATCTCTAATGCCTAAAATAATAATACACTAATATACTAATACAAATACTACTAATGCTACTAATAATCAATAACAATTAACTAGGCGTAAACTTAAACGAGAACATGCCTTAGAACTATATACAACATGTTGATGTAAAGTATCCCAACTTGTGCTCCTACTCACTTCAAGAACAACTATTAGCAACACTCAAAATAGGTACTACATACTCGAGATTCTCACTAGACCATTATCATTTTCTCTATGCTAAAACGTTCCCGTTAAAAAAAAATTAATACCGAAATGGCATAGTAAACACTTACATTTATAGATAGGATTGGACGTTGGCTACCTTTCTTTGATTTATGTGGGATATGTCATGCTTGCGTGCTAGTTAACTTACGAAAGTTTCAAATGTTGTGTTATGATATATTATCATTATATTTTAATAATAAATTTATACTTGTTATTTTCTTATAACTTTTAAAATGCAAGTTTTTACAAAATAACAAATATATTGATATAACGAGCTCATTTTTCTATATATTTTAACATAAGTTTCATTAGAAATCGAGTATGGTTGAAATACAATATATTTTATTATTACTTTTATACGGTCTCTTATAATATTAAATACTCGTCTAAACACTACCAATTTCAATAATCATATCACTCGCTATTTTCTCGTTAGATAATATATGAAATATAAATATATTATTAGTTTTGTCTATAAAATGGTGTGTTACACTAATCCACTCGATTTTAACATCCAACCACAGTTAATTAATATCTCAACCACATTTGAGCGGTCAAAACATTTCAAATTGACATGCCCATATGTTTAACCCTACTAAGCCATTCTATAAATTGGAACCTTTGCTTCGTTCATTTCCTTTTCCCCTACATTTCCCCTCTACACTCAAGCCTTATTACTCTTTGCATTTTCACAAATTTTGCAAATCAAACTTATAAGGTTTGACTCGAATTTCTGAGCTTGTTTCTTAGTCTTTAAACCTCATTATTCTTGCATAAGTTTGGATTCAGTCCAGAGAAAAAGACTCCTTTGAGGGTCTTGGCTTACGGTAATGGAATCCTTTCCAACCTTGGTAAGAATGAGAGTGTATCTTGTTTAGTTCATAATTACGTATATTATTTTCCTTTTACCAAACCAAAGTGATAACCTAGCCCAATGGTTACCACTTGGTGTTAAGGTTGGGTGTGAGTAGGAGGTCATGGGTTCAATCCCCACTCCCCGCATTATTTTTCTTTTTTTACTCCTCATGTATAACCATACTAACCACCTAACTACTCATGACTAACCATCAAACTAATAAAATATATATTATAGTAGTATAATGGTCTATATTATTTAACTTTTAGTCTAGCTTTCGCTTCAGTAACCTCTTTAGTCAGGTCATAATCTTCAACAACCAACGCCTTTGGACCTTCGTTCTCAGCGATTTTAGTTCTTCTGTAATAGCTACCATCCTTCTTGCAGGTAAGGTTCATTTGTTGCATCTTGAGTAGAGAACACTCATTTTTAAAATAACCAAGGTTCTTGCAATAGTAGCACCTCAGTTTTGATTTATTGAAACCAATTTTACCCAAGCCAATTCTCATTCAAGTTCTATCTGAGCTTTAGAGTGATCATAGCTATCTGCCACTTCAAATCCATCTCTTTCATGTCATCTGGAGCAACTTGGTACATATCATCAGGAGTAAGCATTTATTTTTTTAGATATCCTGCCATAAGTGTTTCATAGCTTATCATGAACATGTTGAAAATTGTAACATGTCCTGTTGAGATTTTGAGGGCTTGCATATCATGAACGACTAAGGCTTTGTCACTTCCGAAGCTGGAGGAAAAGATGTTAGAACTTGGCATAAACATTGATGAAGAACTTGATTCAGATACGTTGATTGGAGCCACATATTCCATGTTTTTTGGAGCAACTGACTGAACGAGTTTAGGAGTTTACCTAACTTGATTCATATTTTTGGACATTCCATATCGAAAGGTTTCAATGTGTTGATCAGATCAAATAGGGTTGTAGGGTTCTGGTTGTTCAAAAAGTCTTTCTTTATCATCATGCACTTCAAACTCCACTCTTTTGGGAGAGAGTTGAGGAGTTTCTTAGTAGAAGCACGATTTGTGACATGATTTCCCTCTTTCTTCATTTTTGTCAGCATGTTTAGAAAACACCTGATGTGTTCGGTCAGAGTTTCCCACGAATGGTTTCAAATATACATTATTCGTTTTTTAACCATATCATCTTGTCCAGAATCATTTCTTCATTCCCTTTGTAGTAATCAACTAGATCATTCCATAAGTCATGAGTAGTGGTGTATTCTTCAAACATGTTGTAGTCATCAATGTTCAAGGTCATGGTGAACGTTGCATATGCTTTATGATCACATTGAAGCAATGCCTTGTCATTTTCAATGAAGTTGGGGGGGGGGGGGGGGGGGCGCGAGGGGTCATGGTTGACTGCAGGGCTGTTGTCTGTGGTAATAGGTGGAATGTGGGGTCCAACAATAACATAAATCCACTGAGTGTAATAAGTGTTGTAGTAAACAGTTTCATCAAGTTTTTCCAGTTTCCAAATCGTGAGCACTAAGTTTTGGTGGACGGTTTGCATTACCATTTTGAACATTTGGTTGTAACCATACATTGAATTAGTATTGTCTTGCCCATTTGGCTTAAACCATACATTGAATTAGTATTGTCTTGCCTTTTTATGTATCATTTTATGTTCTTGAAACCTTGACATTCCTTTTGTTCATTGTCCTTTTTTCTTCTTGATAGACATTAGAACATGCATCTAAGCAATTTATTTTGTATACTACGCCCAGGTCTCTGCTTATTTGGTAGACTGGAACACCGAATATAGCTCAAAAGGAGTACATGAGAGTCATGATTCTTCAAATGCTCGTGCTATTAAGGAAGATAGATAGTTGCTTTTCAATCAACCGAAGAAATATATTAAAGACTTATTTACATATTACAAATATCTATATAGGAGATTGAAAAAAATATGTTATTAGAGACTAATTTCTAAGACTCTAAATAACACATTCAAGATTGAATTAATGATATTAGAGACTAATTTTGAGTCTTTAAAACATGTTATTAGGGACTGAATTGAAATGAAATCGTGAACCTAATAAAACATATTAGAGAGAAAATAAATATAATTAAAGAACTGATTTTTAGTCTATAAGAATTGCATTGAAGACTGAATATTGTAGTATCAAAGATTGATTTTTAGTCATGGAATAATTGTATCAGAGACTGAAACGTTATGATACGGTGGGACAAATTTAGGACTAACTTTATATGTATTAGAGACTGAATGTTAGTTCTTGTTGGTGTCCTCCAATGAGGACTGATATTTAGTTACCAAAACCACTAACTAGGACTAGGTATCTTTCATTGACTCGGGACTTGCAAATGAGTCCCTGATAACCATTTGAAACTGATTTAGGAGTATAAGAGACTAATTTTTCAGTCCCCGATGGCGATCTTTTTTGTAGTGACATTTTTAAGGTTTGATTTGTTATCTTAGTTAAACAGAAGGTAAAAATGTTGACAAGTATGAAACTAAATACAATGAGAACAAAAACGCCAAAGAACAACTTAAATACGCTAATCAAATAAGCCGGAAACCCAAGAACCAAAATAATGACCCGAGCAAATACACAAAAACACTCTGGTAAAGTTGCAACAAACTTTATCACTGTCCCCAAAGTCACCTTTTGATAAGTATGCCGAACAATCACAAATACGCGGATAAACAACGCAAATACGCCGACAAACAATACACCCAGACTGTTAAAGGCTATCTTCGACAAATATGCCGACTAATGAAATAACTACATAGGACAAATAATAAGTTCACCCAAACTGTCTATTTAAAAACCCGAAACTAACGTATTATCTTTGGGTTATAAAAGTACACTTATAATCTCAGGCTTGAAACCTTAACCGATAATAGACAAATTAGTGATATAACTAGTAAAGTTTGTGAGATGCCTAAGGAAAGGAAATATATAAAAAGATCTAGAAACTAGCTAAGGTTTGCTTACAATTAAGTGGGATAGATAGTAAATCGCTCAGTTCGTGAATCTATGTTTCTAAATAATAATTGAAACTCTAAGTCATAAAAGATGATAACTAAAACTTGCTTAACAAGATTAGGTCTTGTTGTGTACGTCTATAACACCGATTCTATAGTTCTTTGAGATTAACCCTAGTAGGCTCTAATCCATTTTAGCACTTCACATGCTATTTGAACAAATTAGTAAAATGGTCTTTATAACCAATTAAAACCAATAGTCATTTCAATCAAGATGAGTCAAAGTCTAAATGGTTAGTTCTCTAATCCATAATTTGTGCTTACTTGCAATCAATAGTTTCTTCATAAATCACTCTTACATCACTTAGATATTGACAATCGATAGATTATTAGAAGTCACTTTATCTTTAGGATAACCATCATTGACTATAACCAATTATCATTGACCAGAAGACCGTGATTGACCATCATTTTCAAAATTAACCATAATTTGACTAAGATTGTCCATTAATAACCCTAATTGACAAGGAGAAACTCTAAATGATTATTAGTGTCCCTAACCTAACACCATTCACTAATTAATTATCATTAACCATGAACGACCATTAATAACCATAATCGACCACTAATATCTATAATGGTTGGTCGCTCATAGTTAACTACCACATTCCCTTAGTCTATTGTCGCCACTATCATTATAAATAAGGGTGTCAGTCATTTATTGTTTAGTCAAGTAAATAAATACATGCACCGTTCGACCTTGCTTTGAAACTATCGGTAGAGACGACAATGTTTGAACACCCATTGGAGGACCTTGTTTAGTCACCGTCAATAATTTAAATATTGAGTGAATTTAATAAAAAGCACATGCGTTGATGCCCACGACGTTGGTGCAAGACTGTGTCCACTACCCATGAAAGTTCAAAAGAAACACCGTCAAAGGCGATGGTATTTTGGAAATATGGGCAGTTGTCGGACAAGTGATGAAGTTTCATTGGACCTAAACACTGGCGATTGATCCAATATTAAGGGTGGTGCCACCTAATTTTTGAGGGGACATTTTGTAGGATTGAAAAGTCAAACGGGCATCCTTTAGGAAGATACTTCCAAAACGTACATTTTGGGTGTGTTCTCATCTAATAACCCTATTTTACCCCCACACTGATTTTCTTTATATTTTGCTTATGGGGCTTGCCATCTTCGTAGAGGCACGTGTCACATAGAAGAGAGGTACAAGGTCTAAACTCGAGCAATGGAGTAGTTTAGAATAATTACTGTAAATAAGAGTAGAAGTAACATCCGACATTCGAAAAAATAAAAGAAAATAACCTTATTTGACCATCATTGCCTATATAAGAAATCATAATTCAACATGAAGATCCTAATTGATCATCATTTTTAAAATTGATCATAATTTGACTATGATTTTTCATTAACAACTCTAATTGATTATCAAAAACCATAAATGATTATCAATGTCCCTAAGGACTTGAGGGGTACCCTAAAATTTTTCTGCCAAAGGTGACATGACGTAGTAATATAACATGCATTACACACCACTCCCTCCTTATGTAAAGGGGCGTTAAAGGAGTTACTTGTTAACATGTTAACGAGATGTTAAGAACAATTGAATTATTTTTTTCTTTTTAAAACAAAAAACCACTAAAATAGAGCCATGTGGAGTTAATAAGATTAAAACATTTCCTTGAGATAAGGTGGAATGAAATGAGAGAAAAGTAAGTAGTGTAACACGTAAGTGGAATTAATAAGAGTTATAATATACTCGAAGTCCAAATCAAATACTATTCATTGATTAACATTACCATGAATGTCCATTAATAACTACAATCACCATCAATATCTAAAATTAGTGATTGATAAAATAGCTTAAAAGTTGATTTGCTAGTTTAAAAGATTTCCATTAAATTTAATAATTTAAATTACTTGCGACCGTTTTAGCGACCAACATTTTAATTTCTTTTTTTCCTTTATTTGCAACCATTTTGCCACAACTTGAAACGGATCAACATAAATGTTTTAATTTCAAATTGCCTTTTTAATACTTTGCGATTGTGACGACTTTAGACACAATAGCAACAAAATTTTACGTTGGCCATAAGAGGCGGTTCAAGCAAAATTTAACTTTCATGTCTTTTTCATACTTATTTTTTAATCACGACAACCGTCTCCTTTTTCATCAGATTTCATAAGCAATATCCTCTTACAAATATGCAAATTGTTATGCAAATTGTTGGTCACCCGGTATTCAGTCTTTTAATATTCTTGTTACATATGCAATTCACACATGACCAAGACCAGGTCATCCTACCTTGTCCCGCTATTAATATGTACTGACAACGTTTCCCTTTTCATACAGCCTGCAAAATTCAAGGTGTACCATGAACAAAATGAAGACATTGTTCTGGAATTTGTTTCTTGATATCTATAGCAATCAATATATTACTTAGTACATATCTATATGTAGGTGATGGTCGGTGGGGAGAGAACAATCAGGAGATTAGTTGCCGGTCTTCTTTGACATGGAGCGAGAAAGCAGCCGCAGACGCGGAGGCGGTTGCAGCAATCTCATGCTCCGGCCACGGTAGAGCATTCCTTGACGGTTCGACGTCTGACGGTCAACCTGTTTGTGAATGCTATGGTTGTTACAGTGGCACTGATTGCTCAGAATTATCTCCTGGATGTGCTGCTGATGCTAATAGGTATATAGTTTTCCATTGCAGATGTGAAATATGTTGGAGAATTTTCGGCAACTTCCTTTCAACAAACCAAAAGATCATTACTTATGTAACGTATAAATAAATATACATATTTATGTCCATTGTAGTGACATAAATTTTCCAACACAACATGAATATGACATTAATATTTATTCTTAAACCTCTAACATTTATGCATGTTGCAGTGGGAATCCTATATACCTTGAGCCATTCTGGATGCAAAATGCAGCAGATACTGCAGTCGTCATATCCGGGTGGATCGTATGAGTTACGAATACGCTGATGACCCTATGATGTCAACAGAGCTCGACAAGTACATTCGTAAGCTGCATTCAGTTGCGGGGAATGCGATCACTCAAGACCGATACATTGTCTTTGGTGTCCGGTCATCCCAGCTTCTAAGTGCAGCTGTTTATGCTCTTTCCTCTGAAAACTCTTCTTCACCATCCAACGTCCTAGCTTCCACGCCGTTCTATCACGTAACAAGTTTTAATATCTATATGTATATAATTACTTATTCCAGTTCATGTAATCTCTTTATGAAATCTTAATTAGCTTTTGTGTTTTCGTGATATACAGTTGTACAAGGATCAAACAAGGTTCTTTAACTCTAAGAACTTTGTGTACAGAGGAGACACAAACTCATGGCAACCAAATAATTCAACAAATAACACGGATGTTATTGAATTTGTAACCTCACCAACCAATCCAGGTGCGGAGTTGAAGAAATCGGTTATAGGAGGGAAGACAATACACGATCATGCCTATTTTTGGCCACAGTTTACACCTATCCGGGCCCTTCAGATCATGATCTCATGATTTTTAGTCTTTCTAAGCTCACAGGTCATGCCGGTACACGCTTTGGGTATGTATAAAACTGTTTGCGCCTTGTAGTTTTTTAATTATCATTTGTCCGGTATTGAACTTGGCTGATTATGCATGTATAGGTGGGCGATTATAAAAGATAAAGACGTATATGAGAAGGTTTTAAACTATATCTACTTGGCTAATGCCGGGATTTCAAAGGACACTCAATTAAGAGTTTTAAAGGTTCTAAAAATCGCAATTAAAGAAGATGGAAAACCGTTTTTCGAATTCGCTTACAACCAAATGAGCGACCGTTGGAATAGATTGACTTCTGTCTTATCAAAGTCAACAAGATTTTCAATCCAGCGAAGACATCCTTTGCATTGTAATTTCTTTCTTCAAACTAGGCAACCATCTCCAGGTAATTCTATGGGAAAATCTGGTTGTTCTAAAATAAAAATTAAAACTTTTTTGACTTTAAAAGAAATTGAAAATTTATAATAAAGCTAAAAAAAAACAGCCTATGCAACATTAGCGTAACACCCTTGATATTTTTAGCCAAAGATTGGAAATATTAAAAGTAAAACTAACATAATTCTAGTATTTTGGTATATAAGTATTTAGGTATAGTCAAATAGTTCTAATCACTTAATATTTCTAATAAAATAAGTAATTTTGTAGTAGATGTAATTTCGCTATGTAATTATTTATTGGTCATGTTACATTTAACTCCTTAACTATTATTTTTAAACTGCAATCTCAAACATTCTATTTACTAGCATGTGTTATATCATGATTCTTGAAATGTTTGTTATGAACTAATGGTTTTGATAAATAATAACTGCAGCCTATGTATGGGTAAAATGTGAAAGAGAAGAAGACATCGATTGTGCTGCGGTGCTAAAAGCCGGGAAAATCACTATTCACCCATTATAATTTTTAGTAGTTTTAAAAGTGGTTGTAAGTAGAGAACAGAGAAAAAGCAATAATAAAGATATAAAAAAATTGTTTAATTGATAAAATGAGTGAAAAAGTAGCTTTTTAGTGTAATAATATTCTTAAAGGTGGTTATAAGTAAAGAAGAGAGAAAAGGTAATAATAAGGATATAAAAGATATTGTGTAGTTAAGAAAATAGTGTTTTTTTAATGTAATTAGATGAATATAGATAAATAATCAATGTGAATGCTCTAAATAAGTGATAGATTTATTTAATTAAATGGTGTTGGTAAGTTAGATAAGGTGTAAAATAATAATAGAAGGTTATGTATTAATCATCATATTATGCAAATTTAGTCATTTAAAAAAAAATAGAAAAATAAGTGATATATTGAAATGGGGTGTTAATGATATATTTTTTCCTTAGCCTTGTCCTTTACAACAAGGATGAGTAAAAATAGTTTATACAATAGTTTAATAGTTTTGATCTTTCCTTTTTATTTCTATGCTAAGTCCTTTACAAGGATGAGTAAAAATAGTTTATACAATAGTTTTGATATTTCCTTTTTTTTTCTTTGCTAAATATGGCGTAGGTTTTTAATGTATATTTATTCTTTTAAACTGACGCACGGTGTTTTTTTCAGTTATTATTTATTTTAACTATTATAAGTTATTTCGTTTTTTATTGTGTTAGTTTGTTTTAAATCTATTTTGGGCAAAAGGTTGGCCTCATAAGACGTCACGTAAGCCTTGAATATTGCTGAGTTTTACTGTAAAAATAATTGGCAATGACTATCAATGAACTTTTTGGTAAATTTTTATGTCAATTTACAGTTATAATAAGACTGGTTGTTTTATTTTAGTGATTTAATTTATATCATGTAACATATGACTTTTTAGCCAAACTATCATTCCAAGGGGTGAGGGGTAGTTAGCGTTCAATTATCAATTAATCATAAAAGTCAGATTGTCATATAAAGAATTTCTTGTATTTTGGTATTATGAAATAACTCTAATCGCTTAATATTTGGAATAAAAATGATCAATTTAGTTGTAGATGTAACAAAGTTTGTTATGGCTAAGTAATTATACAGTAATAGGCCATGTTACATTTAAAAGATTAACTAATCATTTTTAAACTGCAATAACACTTATGGTTTAATAATTAATAACTGCAGCATATGCATGGGTAAGATGTGAAAGAGACGAAGATGAAGATTGTCGTGTGGGGCTAGAAGCAGGAAGAATCATAGGCCAAAGTGGGATTACCTTTAGAGCCAAAGATCGCTATACACGAGCCAAAATGACTTTGAGTTGCTTTTGCAACGACTCACGGAGCTAGTGTCTTTTGAAAATGATAGCATGGAGACAATGTAAAGAGATCAAATTGAATTAATCCTTATTTCAAGAAACATAAAAGGGATTATATTGCGTCGTTCAACAATTGTGTAACATAAAATTGTTATCTGTAATAGAAACAAATAAAGTTAGGTTATATCTATATATTAACCGCTTGTATAATACATGCTTGTTGACTTGTTGTACGTTGGATCATTAGCAATCTTTATTTAGATGCCCTCATGTCTGTAAAACGTAACTGAAAATGAGAATTGTTATAGATCTTGAGTCGCAGAGTCTGTCAAATTTTTGTTCATATATGAAAATGTATGTGGCTATTTTTAACTTGTAATTTTCAGACATTTAGATTCTAGCCAGTGTAATTGATGTTATGTCATCGTATTGCAAAATACAATTTCACGTATGACCTTCGTGGCTATTTTTAGACATATTAATTTTTTTATAGCAACGATTCAATAAAATCTACATTAAATCGGCTTCCCAATAATTATAAGGTGGGGAAAAAAGTCCGGGACTCTGGTAAGCTTAAGAAAAGAAGAATAATCTACATCTCTTTGTCCTTGTAAGAAGATATATATTTGGTCGTGATAAGATTTTTTAGCCTTTTCTTTTCTTCTTTTGAAGGACTACGTTTGTATCTCCGAGACAATAGCCTTGTATATGTACCTATTTCTTTCTGAATGAATGTACATACATGTATTGATACATTACTGTAAAAAAACTTCATCATTTGCACAAGTGTGGGGTGTTGCAGTTGTCGCAACTGTATTTTCCAACCAATTTTGTTTTGTGACTAACATTATTCACTACAAGAATTACCCATTAATAGCGGTGCCAAGCTAGATGTTGCCATCATTGATCGATCCGGAAACTCGGTGTCCTTTATAAATTACAACCATGTTAAACATAATACATCGGTGGGTCTAACCCGATCCAGATCCAAAAAAATTAAATTCAAACCCGAAAACATGTTAAACATATGAACCCGAACACCAAACATATTAGCAGGTTTATCCGAACACGACCTGTTTTAACCGAAGGTTTTACCTTTTTTCATATATACTGAATCTTTTATTTTTTTCTATATATATTTTAAAATTCAAAGCATACAAAAAGTACAAATGTATATAAAATTACATTTAATTATAGTATCTTGTGCCAATTTCTTTTTTATGTTATAAATATGGATAAAACACCTAACAACTATAATTTATGACTAAATCACATTTGAAAAATTTTAATAAAATATTAATGGATTAAATGTGTTAACCAGTCACCATGTCTGGTTAACACGAACCCAACCCGTTTAAGTAAATGAATTTGCTTATTTAATCTGACCTAAACATGTCTAGACCAAGCTTTTAATTTATATGTATGAATATCTACACATATTCTACACTTTAATTTGTGTCATTTTCAAAAATTAAATGAAGATTCATTTACAAATTTTAATTAGATCAAATATCTACACATTATATACAGTTTAGTATATGTAGGTATATATTTTGCCATCTCAGTTTCAATAAATAAAATAAAGATTTGTTTACTTAATTTAAAAATATCTAATATCTACACATATTCTACATTTCTATATATGTGTATCTATTTATTTTGCCATGTCATTTTCGAAAAAATAAAATAAATAATTGTTTACTTAATTTATCTACATATTTTATTTATAAATATTATATGTTGGTAAATATAAATATTTACCCACACATATGCTACTTTTTTTTATCATATGTCTAGATAATTTACCTATGCATTATTAAAATTTATCACATGTGTAGTAAATTAACATTTAATTTATTGTTATATTTGATGGGAAATTTTTCCACCATCAACAAGTACAGGTAAAGGTATTACCAACACATATTAAGTGTTAGTTATTATAAAAAAATATTATTAACCATTACCAACACATATATAAACATGTGTAGGTTTACCTACACATTTACGTGTGTGAGTAAATTATGTGTAGGTAAGAACCCAATTTTCTTGTAGTGTAGGCTAAAAGTTGGGTGTCCAGAACATACAAGTTTCTTATATATGTTATGCATTGCGTAGGACACAAGAAAAGAAGGTATGATATAGCACTAGACTACTTGATCAGTGCTATAGTCGCTTTGTGCTTGAACCTGAAGTTTTATTTCTCATCGATGATACTTAATAACATGATGAGTAACATATGTGACACAAGATGGGTAATGTCACATCCCGATCCGCAACGGAAATAAAAGTCGGGGCATAATTGGGTTACCACCAAAGCTAATGACATTTACTAATAGGTTTCATATTTATTAAATTGAAATTAAACTTCAAATATTCCCAACACAAGGAAACATACAAGCTCAAGAAAACATTGTTCAAAACAAAAATATATATTTTATTAATCTTTTAAGGCCCTTCCTATGTGTTCCTCTCTTCAGCCTGTCCACCTGTATCATGCGTAACAATGGTTTGGGTCAATAAAAGTTGGCGAGTGAGTCTAGTGAAACAATTAGACAATTGTTATTTTAGTTATTTAAATAAAAATTATGCATGAACCATAAGTGAACATATGTATATAAGTGACAATCATAAACCACATAATAACCACAATGAACATATTAACATGATGAATGATGAACTTGAGATCAAGGCTCAATCAAATGGAGTCGATCTAATGAGGCACCTGATGCTCAACTCGTATCCACGAGGAACTGGTGGGCTTTAAATGAATGATTGCACTGAAATGATAAAATGTAACCACACAAACAATTTTACACATTAGATCACATAATGGTATTAGCACAAGTGTTAAATAAAAGAAAAACAAATGTACGACACATGATACACCCAAAACATGAATAAAAAGGGGAATTTGTAAGGATTCACTCACAGTGAGTGCGTTTCCTTGATTGATGAAGATGTGCGCACGAATTTAAGATTTAACCGACGAAGTAAACTAACTTAAATAATAACGTAATAATTCGATAAATAAATAAAAGTTAACATTTCAATTTAATGCTTTTTATTTGATGTTTAGATTATTTTTATGATATTTAATGGAATTTTAATCTTATTATTATTGAGAATATTAGAATAAGAGAAGTAAATAAATTAAATAATAATAATAATAATAAAAAAATAAAATAAAAATTTTTGGCCTTGTCAGGCTTGGCAGAATCCGACCGGTTCGCATGGGAGTATAGGCAGCGTGGGCGGGATTTGAACTTGAGACCTCACGTACGTTTGCACGCAGCTCTTCCAACTAAGCTAAGTGTCTAACCCGAAAGGAATCCTATTTTAATTACTCTTATATACTTGTTAGGTTAAACCATAATTTACTTTATTTAGAAAGGGTTTAAATTAACGAACCGGTGAGTAAAGCATGAATCGAACCCGCGACCTCAGAGCCATTATGCACCCAGCCATCCAACTGGGCTCGGTGTCTAACCCGATTATATTAGAATTTTAAATATACTTAACCATTTCCTAAAGTTCATCTTCTTCATTATCCTGCTTAAACCCAGAACTTTACTCCGAATTGAAAAACCCAGCCTTGATCTCAAGTTCATCATTTCAGTGAAATCATTCATTTAAGACCCATCAGTTTCTCGTGGGATACGAGTTGAGCAGCAGGTGCCTTATTAGATCGGCTCCGTTTGATTGAGCCTTGTTCTCAAGTTCATCATTCATCATGTTAATATGTTCATTGTGGATATTATGTGGTTTATGATTGTCACTTATATACATATGTTCACTTATGGTTCATGCACAATTTTTATTTAAATAACTAAAATAACAAGCTCTTGCCGCCAATCCCATCAACCTCACCAATCAAGAAGACCAAAAGATCGTCAACCCTCCTCCCAACACCCCTAAATGCACCTACAAGCATTTCATGTCCTGCGATCCCCCGAAGTACGAAGGGACTGAAGGTGTCACCGCTCTCCTCCGTTGGTTTGAGGAAATGGAAAGCACTTTTCTAAATTGCGATTGTCCTAATGATCGCAAAGTGCGTTATGCTACTGGTCGTTTGTTTGGGGTGGCACTTACCTAGTGGAACACAGAAAAGGGTAAGCGAGGTGCTGAAGCTGCTATGGCCTTGACTTGGGATGAGTTGAGGGAAATCATGACGAGACGCTTCTGTCCAAGAAGTGAAATCAAGAAATTGGAAGATGAGTTTTACTCATTAAAGCAAAAAGAGGGAGACCACACCACCTACAACAAGAGATTTCTCGAGTTGAATCAGATGGTTCCCAATCTGTTCACTCCGCTGTATCGTCTAATCGAGCATTATATTCGAGGTCTTCCCTAAAAAATTCAAGATTCTGTGTTAAGTACTACACATGCAACACTTGAAGCTGCTACGGAGCTGGCTACTGAGCTCATGGAAAATCGCATCTAAAATGGCGATTTCAAAGATGAGAAGAAAAAAGGATAAGACACCTGCTGAAACCCCAACCCCAACTCAAGCAGGTTCGTCTTCCAAGTTTGCTGGTAAAAGGAAGCGTAATGGGAAGAATTTTGCTGTCACTCAAACCAATCCTCCTATCGCTGCTGCTCCTATCACTCAAGTCGCTCCTCCTGCTCCCCCATTCAAGAAGCCATACACCGTCCTCACCCAAAATACAACCGATGTGAATATTATCACCCCCTGAGAATCCATGCCAATACTACACAAGTTGTGGACGTGCAGGTCACGCAATTCAAACTTGCCGCATCCTCCAAAAGCCAAACCGCAAACAACCTCAAGCCCAAACCAATAATCAAGTTGTGGGCCAAACCCAACACCAACAACCTTTACTTTTACCACCTGCTCAACCCATGGCCCAACCCTACTACGAACCCAATTACCCAATGATGCAACCTGTCAGAGCATGTTTCAACTGTGGCGATCCAACCCATTTTCAAAACACCTGCCCATGCTTGGTGAACATCATAAATGCCCAAGCTCAAGCCAATCCAGTGAATCAAGCCAATCAAGCTAATACACCAGCTAGAGGAAGAGCTTTCAACATCAACGCCAACCAAGCTAGGGCAGGATAATAATGTGGTCAATGGTACGTTTCTTATTAACGGTAGTTATGCATCTATACTGTTTGATACTGGTGCGAATAGGAGTTTCGTGTCTTTAGAGTTCGAGTCCATTCTTGATTTACCTCGCGTTAGTCTCGCTGAATCATTCACGGTGGAAGTTGCTGATGGTGAACCTATTACGTTAGATTCGATTATTCGTAATTGTACTCTTACCCTTAATGATCACGATTTCTCAATTGATCTTATTCTAATGAAATGGGTAGTTTCGACATCATCATCAGTATGGACTGGCTTAGTCATCATCACGATGAAGTGGTTTGCTACGAGAAGTTTATTTGAATTACCCTCGTTGACGGTCAAACTTTGCGTATTTTCAGTGAAACTCCTTCTAAAGGGCTAAAATTGATATCATGCCTCCAAGATGGTAGATACCTTCGCAAAAACTATATCGCATTTCTAGCCCATATCATCAAGAAGGAGGGCAAGGAAAGTAAGCTCGAAGATATTCCAATCGTTAAAGAATTTTCCCAAGTTTTTCTCGATGACGTTTCAGGACTTCCTCCTGTGCGAGAAGTCGAATTCCGAATCGATCTTGTACTTAGTGCTACACCAGTCGCAAAATCTCCCTATAGGTTAGCCCCATATGAGATGCAAGAATTAGCTAGTCAACTGCATGAGTTGACTGACAAGGGGTTTATACGCCCTAGCTCATCACCTTGGAGTGCGCCTGTCCTTTTTGTAAAGAAGAAAGATGGAACTTTTCGTATGTGTATCGATTATAGAGAGCTCAACAAGCTGACCATCAAGAATCGCTATCCATTACCTCGTATTGACGATCTTCTAGATCAACTTCAAGGTGCCACCTGTTTTTCAAAGATCGACCTTCGTTCTGGTTATCATCAACTTAGAGTGCGTGAAGAAGATATTCCTAATACTGCTTTTCGAACTCGTTATGGTCACTATGAATTCATGGTTATGTCGTTTGGGTTGACCAATGCACCTGTTGTATTCATGGATTTGATGAATTGGGTGTGCAAACCCTATCTCGATCGTTTTGTCATAGTTTTCATTATGATATTCTTATCTACTCCAAGACCAAAACCGATCATGAGTGACATCTTCGACTTATTTTAACACTTTTGAGGACTGAAAAACTTTATGCTAAGTTCTCGAAATGTGAGTTTTGGTTAAAAGATGTGCAATTCCTTGGACATGTCGTAAATGACAAAGGGACTCATGTCGACCCTGCGAAGATCAAAGCGGTGCAAGGATGGCAAGCGCCCCGTACTCCTACCGAAGTCAGATCATTTCTTGGTCTAGCTGGTTATTATCGTCGTTTCATTGCAATTTTTTCTCGTATCGCCGTTCCACTCACAGCCTTGACTCACAAAGGCAAGCCCTTTATTTGGGGGCCCAAGCAAGAAGAGGCTTTTCAAATTTTGAAGCAAAAACTTTGTGATGCACCTATCCTTACACTTCCTGATGGCTGCGAAGACTTTGTGGTTTATTGTGATGCGTCAGGACAAGGCCTAGGTTGTGTCCTAATGTAAAGAGGAAAGGTGATAGCCTATGCCTCAAGGCAACTCAAAGTGCATGAAAAGAATTATACCACTCACGACCAAGAACTTGGAGCATTCGTGTTCGCCCTTACGATATGGAGGCATTATCTCTATGGTACCAAGTGTGAAATCTACACTGACCACAAGAGTCTCCAACATATCTTCAATCAAAAAGAGTTGAACATGAGGCAGCGTCGATGGGTCGAACTCCTAAATGACTATGATTGTGAGATTCGATATCTTCCCGGTAAGGCTAATGTTGTGGCTGACGCCCTCAGTCGAAAGGAGTATGCAAACTCCATCCGTCTCTTGTGTTCCCAAAGTGCGACCGATCTTCAAAACGAATTAGAGCAGCTCAACATATTTCTGTCATGAAAAATGATGTACCAGATGAATTGTCTTGTGGAGCTGAAACCAAACTAGAATCCAAGTCGGATGGTATTCTCTATTACTTGAATCGTATGTGGGTACCTGATCGTGATGATCTTCGTGTTTTTCTCATGAACGAGGCTCACAAAACACGATACTCTATACGTCCAGGAGCCGATAAGATGTACCAAGATCTACGATACTTCTACTGGTGGCCGGCATGAAGAAAGATATCGTTATTTTTGTTTCCAATTGCCTTACATGTTCCAAAGTGAAAGCTGAACATCAAAGACATTCAGGACTTCTTGTCCAACCCGAAATACC
>CAMTDV010000022.1:24728784-24808630 GCA_947069175.1 Scalesia atractyloides | reverse complement strand
TAGGAGGTGGCGCCTGGGTGAAGCTGATGTGGCATGATAAAGTCCCTAGGAGCTTTATACCACACCATTAACCTTACCCACAAGTCAACAGGAAAGATAATATGCATGGTCCTTATGGCAGCTAATGATACCTCTCCTTTTGACCTTGATTCCAAAGTGGATACAACTTTAGTGGTGGATGGAAGTGATTCACCTTTATGGCATAATCAATATGGCCACTTGCGTGAGCATGCATTACAACAACTCAGCAAAGATAACATGGTGACTGGTCTCCCATCAATATGCAATCTAAATCAGTGTGAAGGGTGTATTTATGGAAAGCAAACCAGACGGGCATTTTGGACTCGCACCTGGCGCACCGATTGTCCACTTCAATTGGCTCATGCTGATCTTGTGGGTCCTATTCAAACTCGATCAATGGGAGGTAATTATTATTTTTTTCTTATTAGCTGATGATCACAAACGTGTGAGTTTGTGTGTTTTTTAAACAAGAAATCTGAGGCACTTGAAATGTTTAAAAAATACAAAACAAAAGTTGAGAAAGAAAGTGGGTATTCAATCAAGGCCTTGCGAACAGATCAAGGAGGTGAGTTTGCTGGGAAATTGTTCAATGAGTTTTTTGCAAATATCGGGATACATCGTGACTTGACCACTCCACACACGCCAGAGCAAAATGGAATCGCGGAGAGAAAGAATCACACCTTGGTGGAAATGGCAAGGTGCATGCTTCAAGCTAGAGGGTTGTCAAAACCAATTATGGGGCAAAGCTATGTTGGGCTATATTAACAAAGGTTTACACATTAGAGCTACATTTGGGCTTTAAAGGGGGTTTTTGGGCTTCCTAGTGCCTTGTGAGCCTAGGGTTGTAATTGTTGGACTTAGTGAGTAGTATAAATACAAGTCTTAGGTCAAGGTTAAAGGGTTAGAGAGTTGTATTTGCAAAACTTATATTAGACAGTTTTCTAGTATATGCAAGTTGTTCTTAATTCAAGAGATTGTTCTTCTTCCTAATCATTATTTCCGCTACTGATTAGGTTTGTGATACCTGTTAGATCCGATCTCGGGACTTACAATTGGTATCAGAGCATTCGATTTACCGTTTCCGAAAGATCAGGCGTCTCAGTTGTCGACGCCATCATGCAGTGGTTGCTGTTCTTGGAGAGATTCAAAGTTTCCATCTGAGCTGCAGCATCTGCCCAGTTGAATCCTTCGTGCTGTTGTGCCAACAATGCTGTTGATTTCCCGCCCGAGCTGCTTGAGGGACTCATAGTAGACTTTGAGGGAGAGACTGGCACCAGCTGTCTATCGCTGCTCTGTATGTCTGCCCCTCTGGATGACACATATCCAGATGGTGGTTTCTTGCATTCCCTGACAAAGTGTCCTGTCTCGTGACATCTGTAGCACCTGAGTTTATCCTTTGTAAGACCAGTCTTCAGATTTTACAATGGTTGCCGCCAATACTTCTTTTGAAACTTGTTGACACGAAAGGCAGCCATTGCAAGATTCCAAGACACATCGATCTCATCCAGATCCTCCTCCATCATTTGATCTACTTCGGTTGGAAGAATGGATGGAGGAGTCAGATCACCTGCTAAAAAGGCGTTCAAGCTGTTGATCATCGAAGCATGAATAGCCAATTTCTCTTCATTTTCTTTAGTGAGAAAAGCAGAATTTGACACAGGTTGTGTCACACCCCGACCCGTAGCGGAATAAGAGTCAGGGCATAATTGGGTTATCACCAAAGCTCATGATGTTTACTAAAATGTTTCATATTTATTAAATTCAAATTACAACTTAAATATCCAAAACAAAATTCATACAATTATAAGAAAATGAAACTACATAATTATTCCCAAATCTTAAACTTGTTTATTCTTCTAGGCCTTCCTATGTGGTTCTTGTCTCAGCTGGATCACCTGTATCACGTGTAAAACGGGGATATTTTGGGTCAACAAAAGTTGGCGAGTGAACCTTGATAAAACATTGTTACTAATTTCTTGTTTTATTTAATAAGGAAAATTTATGCAATAATCACATGTGAGCAAACATATATAGATAAACAAACACAAACCACTTTGGATGAGTATATGATATGAATGATGATGTATGTGAGATCAAGACTCAATCAAACGGAGCCGATCTAATGAGGCACCTGATGCTCAACCCGTCTCCCACGGGGAACTGATGGGCCTAATGAAATGCGTGCACTGAAAATGATAAATCCAATCTACATATAATTCACACAACAATTGATACACATTTGATACGCATTTGATACACATTTGATCACGGATATGATTTATGCACAAGTGTTTAAAAAAAATAAAAGGATTATACGACACGTGATACACCCCAAAACATGATTAAAACGGAGAATTGGTAGAGATTCACTCACATTGGGTGCGTTCTTTGATGACGTTGGATGCGCACGAATTTTAGGATTCAATCGACGAGGGAAAAACTAGCCTAGATAATAACAAAATGATTCGATAAATAAATAAATTTTATTTGAGATTAATATTTTTAATTAGTGCTCTTTAATGGGATTTTTAGGTTTATTTTTGTGAGTTTAAGGAAATTTTCTAACTTTAATAATCTTATTTTTAAGTATTTTTAAATAATTTTCCAATTAAATAAATAGATAAAAAGAAATAAAAAGGTTGACTTTTTTGACAATTGACCGTTGACCGGGTCTTGACCGGTCAGACTGTGTTTTCTATGCGCTGAGTGAGGTTCGAACTCGGGACCTCTCGTATACATGCGCGCAGCTCTACCAACTGAGCTACGTGTCTAACCCGAAATATTCTCTGTTTTAATTCTATATATATACTAATTAACTTTAAACTTATTTGGTATTTATTAAAAATGATTTATATGGCCGAACCGGTTGCAGAGACCCGGAGTCGAACTCGGGTCCTTTGGTTCGAGTGCGCACAGCCCAACCAGTTGGGCTGTGTGTCTAATCTGCTTAACTACTGAATTATATTCCTCTTATAAACATTCTGTGACTTGATCTGATTAAGTTCTAAAAATGTTGGTTTTATTTCTGAAAATCGGTAACGTGTGCGATTCGAACTCGGGACGTGCATATTGTATTTGCACACAGTCCACCGCTGGACTGTGTGTCTAACCCGTTCGAATATCCAGTTTTAATTATATTTATACATATACTCGACTTCATCTTCTTCGTTTACAAGAACACAGAACAGTGAAATCCGACTGTTCTGTTTAAATCGATCAACAAAACTTATAATTGGTTGAAATGAAATAGAAAAGAAGATTACGGAATAAGATGTACCAAAACAGAGCATTTTCTTTAGAGTTCCGGCAAGAGTCGTCGGCTCTGATTTGTGACTTCCGGCTTAGTGAATTGTTTAACAGTTTTGATCATTGTGTTGTGCAATTAAGTTACTAAGCAAGAGATATCAAGAGGGTTTAGATGATTATACCAATCGACAGTGAGGCTTCGGTTTTCCAGTGATATTCCGGAGTGCGGGGATTTCCGGCAACGTTGTCTGAGACAGACTCTGGTTGAATGATTAAGGTTACTACATGCCGAATAATGGATTACAAAAAAAAGAGTTGAGAATTATACCGATTAGGAGTAAAGTCTCGGTTTTCCGGTGGAATTCCGGCGAATGCGAATATTTCCGGCGACGTGTTTTGGAAGGAATAAAGCTTCGGAAACGAACGTGGTTCTGAGCGAAAGGATTTTCAGAGTGTTCAAGTGGGTATTTATAGTGGAAACAGGCTGAATTGGGTTTAAATTGAGTCTTGATTCGCGATTAAAGATTTCCGGCAGTTATGACCGAAATTGACTGCCGGCAACGGTTATAACTGACGTCGAGATTAATTTGTGCGTTTCAGTCAAAGGAAAGGTAGCCAAAATCGCAGAATGTCGGTTTTTTCGGTGTGTGCGAGTTCTGGGCGCGCTGATTGTAGATTTGACTTTCGGTTTTATTATATATGTTATTTGATTCAGTGTTTATCACAAGTGAAGTGTGTGGCGGAGTGGTGTGTTGTGTGCTTGTGTTTGTTGGTGACCTGGGTTCGAAACCCCGCGTCTCCATTTTATTTTTTATTCAGTATTTATTATTATTTATAAATTATGGCTTTTAAATTCTAAAGTATTTATTAATTATGTATTGTTTAAAATTAATCTGAATAATAAATACGCAACGAAACTTATAACTAATTATTGATTAATAAACGAAGCGGGTTTTGAAAACCCGTTTTTTCGACGAATGTTACAGTATCCCCTACTTTTAGGAATTTCGTCCCGAAATTTAAGTAGTAGTGGTAACTGGAAAGAGATGCGGGTATTTTTCGCGCATTGAGTCTTCACGTTCCCAAGTAAACTCGGGTCCTCGTTTCGACTCCCAACGTACGCTGACAATTGGAATACGACTTCGCCTTAAACGCTTCTCTCCAAAGTCCATGATTTCTACTGGTCTTTTAATGAAGTGCATAGATTCATCGACCTGAATGTCTTCTAGAGGAATATGGAGGTTTTCATCGGCGAGGCACTTTTTCAAGTTTGATACGTGAAATGTGGGATGAATTCTGTTGAGCTCTTCTGGTAGGTCAAGCTTGTATGCTACAGAACCTACTCTTTCGAGTATCTTGAAAGGTCCTACGTAGCGTGGTGCTAGCTTGCCCTTCTGGCCAAAACGAATCACTCCCTTCCACGGTGATACTTTTAAAAGTACTTGATCAGCAATGTCAAACTCCAAGGGCTTTCGTCGTTTGGCTGCATAACTCTTTTGACAACTTTGAGCCGCTAGAAGATTGTTTCGAATTTGAATGACCTTGTCGGTTGTTTCTTGAATTAATTCTGGACCGGTGATTTGTGATTCCCCAATTTCGTGCCAACATACTGGAGATCGGCACTTACGGCCATATAAAGCTTCGAAAGGAGCCATGCCGATACTTGAATGATAGCTATTGTTGTACGAAAATTCAACTAATGGTAGATGAGCGTCCGAAAGGAGCCTCGCGAATCGGAATGAAATGAGATGACTTTGTAAGACGATCGATTATTACCCATATGGTGTCATACCCACTGGAGGTGCGAGGTAACCCGGTAATGAAATCCATGGTTATGTTTTCCCACTTCCATACAGGTATTTCGGGTTGGACTAGAAGTCCTGAAGGTCGTTGATGTTCAGCTTTTACTTTGGAACAGGTAAGGCACTTTGAAACAAAAACAGCGATGTCTTTTTTCATGCCAGGCCACCAGTAGGTGTATCGTAGGTCTTGATACATCTTGTCGGCTCCTGGGTGTACAGAGTATCGTGTTTTGTGCGCCTCATTCATGAGGAAATCACAAAGGTTATCGCGATCAGGAATCCATATGCGATTTAAATAGTATAGAATACCGTCGGATTTGGTTTTGATTTTTAGTTCAGCTCCACACGACAGCTCATCGCGTACGTCATTTTCTGTTACAGAAACGTGTTGAGCTGCTCGGATTCGATCTTTGATGTCGATTATGATTTGCGAACATAGAAGACGAATGGAGTTCGCATAACCTTTTCGACTGAGTGCATCAGCCACCACGTTTGCCTTGCCAGGATGATACCGAATTTCACAGTAGTAATCATTGAGAAGTTCGACCCATCTTCGTTGCCTCATATTCAACTCCTTTTGGTTGAAGATATGTTGGAGACTTTTGTGGTCAGTGTATATTTCACACTTGGTACCGTAGAGGTAATGTCTCCATATCTTGAGAGCGAACACAACGGCTCCAAGTTCCGGGTCGTGGGTGGTGTAATTCTTCTCGTGAACCTTGAGTTGCCTAGAAGCATAGGCTATTACTTTTCCTCTTTGCATTAATACACAGCCTAGTCCTTGCCCTGATGCGTCGCAATATACTACAAAGTCGTCGCAACCTTCAGGGAGTGTGAGGATAGGTGCGTCGCAAAGTTTTTGCTTTAGAATTTGGAAGGCCTCTTCTTACTTAGGTCCCCATATGAAGGGTTTTCCTTTATGAGTCAAGACCGTGAGTGGGACAGCAATACGAGAAAAATTGGCAATGAAGCGTCGATAGTAACCAGCCAAACCAAGAAATGACCTTACTTCGGTAGGGGTACGTGGCGCTTGCCATTCTTGCATTGCCTTGATTTTTGAAGGATCAACATGAATTCCCTTGTCATTGACGACATGTCCAAGGAATTGTACTTCTCCTAACCAGAATTCGCATTTTGAGAACTTAGCGTAGAGCTTTTCAGTCCTTAAAAGTGTAAGGATGAGTCGAAGGTGTCGCTCATGATCGGATTTAGACTTGGAGTAGATAAGGATGTCATCGATGAAGACTATGACAAAACGGTCGAGGTAGGGTTTGCATACCCTATTCATTAGATCCATGAAGACAGCGGGGGCGATGGTTAAACCGAATGGCATGACCATGAATTCGTAATGACCATAACGAGTCCGAAAGGCGGTCTTTGGGACATCTTCTTCATGTACTCTGAGCTGATGATAACCAGAACGAAGGTCGATTTTTGAAAAGCAGGTGGCGCCTTGAAGTTGGTCTAGGAGGTCATCAATGCGAGGTAGTGGATAGCGATTTTTAACCGTTAACTTGTTGAGTTTTCTATAATCAATGCACATGCGAAACGTTCCATCTTTCTTCTTCACAAAGAGAACAGGTGCACCCCAAGGCGATGAGCTAGGACGTATGAATCCTTTGTCAGTCAGCTCTTGCAGTTGACTGGCCAGCTCTTGCATTTCGGATGGGGCTAACCTATAAGGAGATTTTGCGACTGGTGTAGCGCCAGGTACAAGATCGATGCGGAATTCGACTTCTCTCACAGGAGGGAGTCCTGAAATGTCGTCGGGAAAGACTTGTGGGAATTCTTTTACAACTGGGATATCTTCGAGTTTCCTCTCCTTGTTTCCCTTTTTGACGATGTGAGTTAGGAATGCGGCATAGTTCTTGCGGAGATATCTTCGGGCTTGAAGGCAGGATATTAATTTGAATCCTTTCGAAGGGTTTCCCCAAAAATACGTAGGATTTGACCGTCTGCAAGAGGAATGCGAATGAACTTTTCGCGGCACACTACTTCAGCGTGATGCTGGCTGAGCCAGTCCATACCGATTATAATATCAAAACTTCCCAACTTCATAGGAATGAGGTCAACTGGAAAATCGTGATCGTTAGAGTGAGGGTACAATTGCGTATAATAGAATTTAATGAAACGGGTTTTCCGTCAGCAACTTCCACCGTTAGAGATTCCATGAGATTAACACGAGTTTGGTTGAGGCTAGGTTCAAATTCTAAGTACACAAAGCTTTTATCCGCACCAGTATCGAACAATATGGATGCATAACTACCATTGATGAGAAACGTATCGTTGACCACGTTGTTGTCAGCCCTGGCTTGGTTGGCATTGATGTTGAAAGCTCTTCCTCTGGCAGGTGGAGGAGCTTGGTTCGCTTGGTTTACCGGGTTTGCTTGAGCTTGGGCATGGATGATGTTCACCAAGCGTGGACATGTGTTCCTAAAGTGCTTTGGGTCCCCACAGTTGTAACAAGCTCGCATGGGTTGCATCATGGGGTAGTTGGGTTGGTAGTAAGTTTGGGCTGCGTGTGGTACAGTTGGTAGAAGTAAGGGTTGTTGGGCTTGACCCACTATCTGATTTTGGGTTTGTGGTTGACTGCGGTTGATTCGTTGAAGAATACGGCAGGTTTGGATGGTGTGACCTGCACGGCCACGGCTTGTGCAATGTTGGCAAAGAGTTTCGTGAGGGTGATGGTATTGACAACGGTTGCATTTTGGGTGTGGGCCGGTGTATGGCTTTTAAAATGGTGCAGCTAAGGGAGCAATTTGGGTGATTGGTGCAGCAGTGATAGGAGGGTTGGTTTGAGTGACAGCAAAATTCTTGCTGTTTCGTTTCCTCTTACCAGCAAACTTTGAGGAGGAGACTGTGTGGTTTGGAGTTGAGGTCTCTATGGGTGCTTTCTTCTTCTCATCTTTGAATTTGCCGTTTCGGATGCGATTCTCAGTGAGTTATGTAGCTAATTTCATTGCGGCTTCAAGTGTTGCAGGCGAAGTGCTTAAAACCGACTCTTGGATTTTCGAGGGGAGGCCTCGAATGTAGTGTTCGACTAAGCGGTACAAGGGGGTGAACAAATTTGGGATCATTTGGTTCAGCTCGAGAAATCGCTTATTATAGGAGGTGTGATCTCCTTCCTTTTGTTTCAGCGCGCGGAATTCATCTTCCAACTTTTTAATTTCGCTTCTTGGACAGAAGTGTCTTGTCATGAGTTCCCTTAACTCTTCCCATGTTAAGGCCATGGCATCTTCAACTCCTCGTTTACCCTTTTCCGTTCCACCAGGTAAGGGCTACCCCGAAGAGTCTTCCAGTTGCATAACGTACCTTGCGATCCTTGGGACAATCGCAATTGAGGAAAGTGTTTTCCATTTCTTCAAACCAGTGAAGGAGGGCGGTAACACCTTCGGTCCCTTCATATTTTGGGGGATCGCAAGATTTGAAGTGTTTGTAGGAGCACTTTTTGGAGGGGGGTTGGCGACGCTCTTGTCTTCTTGATTGGGAGGGTTGATGGGATTTGCGGTGAGAGCTTGTTGAACTTGAATCACGATGTCAGGAAGCACTGCGGCCATTTGTTTAGCAATTTGTGTGACCAAGCGTACATTTGATCTTCCTGACTTTCTACCTCCACGTAGTTGCCTAACCGACATCTACAGGAACATACATAGGAAGATTGTGAGTTTAAGAATTTTCTAGGTGTCATGTGTCGTAAAAAGAATGAAAAATAACATAACTGACAATAATTCAACTACATCCATAGGATGTCTTGGGTTTGCTCATGTTTGGGCCTCCAATGTCCCCCATACCATCGCCTGTGTAGTCATGTGGGCCCCCATGACTATTGGGCTTGGTAGGATTCACATTGGTGTTGGCGGATTAACACTCGCACCACCCGAATGAAAATCGTAAAATATGATTGCGAGATGTATGGTAGGAGGGTGTCCATGTGTAGACACAATGACAACTCAAAGTGGGGTTAGCTCACACGACGTTTGGTATAGCATGCTTTGGCCTAATAGGTCCTTCGTACTCTCATCGTTAGTCCCCAGGTAGGCAAACTGGTCCTTTATTTTGGATTTATACGAATGCCAAGCCTAGACAGGACGTTCCGACTACCGGTACTCGTACCCTTCCAGTTACTACATGCCCGTCATGAGAACTCACTTTGATGTGATTTGAAAAATACAAAATCATTGCAAAAATCATGGTAATCGTGAGGTGTGTGCTCTCATGGATATGATATGTTATGAGGATATGATTCATGATGTGCATTGTATAATAACATGTATTTGTGAGCATGCTTGCATAACATTGAGTGTAAAAATAAACATAAAGCATATAAACATCATGAATTTTGTATGTAACACATAAACAATTTAAAATTTTAATCAACTATAGTATAGGCTCTAAGGGTCTAATAACCTATCCTATATCCCTATAGTCATAAGCTCTGATACCAATCTGTCACACCCCGACCCGCAACGGAATAAGAGTCGGGGCATAATTGGGTTATCACCAAAGCTCATGATGTTTACTAAAATGTTTCATATTTATTAAATTCAAATTACAACTTAAATATCCAAAACAAAATTCATACAATTACAAGAAAATGAAACTACATAATTATTCCAAATCTTAAACTTGTTTATTCTTCTAGGCCTTCCTATGTGGTTCTTGTCTCAGCTGGATCACCTGTATCATGTGTAAAACGGGGGATATTTTGGGTCAACAAAAGTTGGCGAGTGAACCTTGATAAAACATTGTTACTAATTTCTTGTTTTATTTAATAAGGAAAATTTGTGCAATAATCACATGTGAGCAAACATATATAGATAAACAAACACAAACCACTTTGGATGAGTATATGATATGAATGATGATGTATGTGAGATCAAGGCTCAATCAAACGGAGCCGATCTAATGAGGCACCTGATGCTCAACCCGTCTCCTACGGGGAACTAATGGGCCTAATGAAATGCGTGCACTAAAAATGATAAATCCAATCTACATATAATTCACACAACAATTGATACACATTTGATACGCATTTGATACACATTTGATCACGGATATGATGTATGCACAAGTGTTTAAATAAAATAAAAGGATTATACGACACATGATACACCCCAAAACATGATTAAAACGGGGAATTGGTAGAGATTCACTCACATTGGGTGCGTTCTTTGATGACGTTGGATGCGCACGAATTTTAGGATTCAATCGACGAGGGAAAAACTAGCCTAGATAATAACAAAATGATTCGATAAATAAATAAATTTTATTTGAGATTAATATTTTTAATTAGTGCTCTTTAATGGGATTTTTAGGTTTATTTTTGTGAGTTTAAGGAAATTTCTAACTTTAATAATCTTATTTTTAAGTATTTTTAAATAATTTTCCAATTAAATAAATAGATAAAAAGAAATAAAAAGGTTGACTTTTTTGACCGTTGACCGGGTCTTGACCGGTCAGACTGTGTTTTCTATGCGCTGAGTGAGGTTGGAACTCGGGACCTCTCGTATACGTGCACGCAGCTCTACCAACTGAGCTACGTGTCTAACCCGAAATATTCTCTGTTTTAATTATATATATATACTAATTAACTTTAAACTTATTTGGTTTTTATTAAAAATGATTTATATGGCCGAACCGGTTGTAGAGACCGGAGTCGAACTCGGGTCCTTTAGTTCGAGTGCGCACAGCCCAACCAGTTGGGCTGTGTGTCTAATCTGCTTAACTACTAAATTATATTCCTCTTATAAACATTCAGTTACTTGATCTGATTAAGTTCAAAAAGTGTTGGTTTTATTTCTGAAAATCGGTAACTTGTGCGATTCGAACTCGGGACGTGCATATTGTATTTGCACACAGTCCACCGCTGGACTGTGTGTCTAACCCGTTCGAATATCCAGTTTTAATTATATTTATACATATACTCGACTTCATCTTCTTCGTTTACAAGAACACAGAACAGTGAAATCCGACTGTTCTGTTTAAATCGATCAATAAAACTTATAATTGGTTGAAATGAAATAGAAAAGAAGATTACGGAATAAGATGTACCAAAACAGAGCGTTTTCTTCAGATTTCCGGCAAGAGTCGTCGGCTCTGATTTGTGACTTCCGGCTGAGTGAATTGTTTAACAGTTTTGATCATTGTGTTGTGCAATTAAGTTACTAAGCAAGAGATATCAAGAGGGTTTAGATGATTATACCGATCGACAGTGAGGCTTCGGTTTTCCAGTGATATTCCGGCGAGTGCAGGGATTTCCGGCAACGTTGTCTGAGACAGACTCTGGTTGAATGATTAAGGTTACTACATGCCGAATAATGGATTACAAAAAAAAGAGTTGAGAATTATACCGATTAGGAGTAAAGTCTCGGTTTTCCGGTGGAATTCCAGCGAATGCGAATATTTCCGGCGACGTGTTTTGGAAGGAATAAAGCTTCGGAAACGAACGTGGTTCTGAGCGAAAGGATTTTCAGAGTGTTCAAGTGGGTATTTATAGTGGAAACAGGCTGAATTGGGTTTGAATTGAGTCTTGATTCGTGATTAAAGATTTCCGGCGGTTATGACCGAAATTGACTGCCGGCAACGGTTATAACTGGCGTTGAGATTAATTTGTGCGTTTCATTCAAAGGAAAGGTAGCCAAAATCGCGGAATGTCGGTTTTTCCGGTGAGTGCGAGTTCTGGGCGCGCTGATTGTAGATTTGACTTTCGGTTTTATTATATATGTTATTTGATTCAGTGTTTATCACAAGTGAAGTGTGTGGCGGAGTGTTGTGTTGTGTGCTTGTGTTTGTGGGTGACCCGGGTTCGAAACCCGGCGTCTCCATTTTATTTTTTATTCAGTATTTATTATTATTTATAAATTATGGCTTTTAAATTCTAAAGTATTTATTAATTATGTATTGTTTAAAATTAATCTGAATAATAAATACGCAACGAAACTTATAACTGATTATTGATTAATAAATGAAGCGGGTTTTGAAAACCCGTTTTCTCGACGATTATTGAATGCGCTGGAGCAGCAGATTGGGGAATGCCACCTTGTTGAACTGCTTGAGGAATGGCAGGACTGAAAACCATGTTGGGATACTGAGCGTGGTACTATGTCTAAACTTGAGCAGCAGAAATCATTGTGGGAGTCTGAGACTGAAGACCATAGACGTACTGAGTTTTCTATGGTGTGGCAAGAGGACTGTAAATCACATTTGAGCTACCCGGTGTTTGAGAATTTCCTTGCAGAGGACTATAAACCAGATTTTGTGACATCAATGCTGCCTTTTGCCCTGTTATCCCAGCGGCCATCAAACTGCTCTGATGATTTATGTCTCTCTGCTTGTTATCAATCTCACACGACTTAATAGTAGCTATCATATCTGTGAGAGTGACATCATTCAGGTTCTTCGTCTTTTTGATCATTCCAACATCCGCATCCTAACTCTTTGGCAGTGAATTTAACAACTGTCTGTTCATAGCACTATTTGTGAGAGTAATCTCAGCTGATATCATCTGGGAAAAAAGCTTTACATATCTACAAATCTGGTTCTCAATGGTTTCCCCGTAAATGTGATTAAATGAGCTGAATTGTTGATTCAGCTGATTTACCCTTGTAACATCCATGTAAAACGGGTTTCAAAAGCCGCTCCATTTGAAATTCTAGTATTTATGATATAGACAGTTACGCAATTAATTATTTGTGTTACTTATTTTTTTATTGTTAATGAATAAATTTAATAATTAAAATATTGAGTAGTAAGAGAATAAATGGTAATAATATAATATAATAAAACCTTAAAATAATAAAGAAAATATAAAAATAAAAATAAAGGGGCGGCCGGGTTTCGAACCTGGGTCCCCATCTAATTCACACACACTGCCTTCACCGCTACACCACACACACATTACTGAATTAAACTCGAACTAATAATTTATATATAAAAAACAACCTCCTAAATACACTTTCAAAACACCCGCTTATAAACGGCTGTAACCTCCAAAATCATCATTAATTCTCCCTTTTATGTTCGATTTAAACCACGGAAACAGTTTCAAACTGTGAGTTAAGTGCAATCATTGAGTCAAAACGGTTATGTAATCATGGGGAGATTTTAATGTTTTGACCAAAAACTGTTGAAACCGAAAGCTAAATTCAATCGGTCATTCACCTATAAATAGCGATCCAAACCTTTTTCTAAAACTCACTCCACACTCGCAAAACCACTCTAAATTCTCAAGAAGATCCGATGTATTCAAAATACACTTCGCCGGAGATTTGTTCGTCGCCGGAACATCACCGGAGAATTTAAAGTTCATATCTGTCTGGTATAATCACTTAAATCTTATTCGTTTATCATGAATTTTTCTTATATATATCAGTGATGGAATAAACAAGAGTGGGTTGATTTTAAACAGTATCGGGTTAATGTTCTGGGTTTTAATCTTATGAAGAAGATGAAAATTTATTAATGTATAGGTATAATTAATTCAGGTGTTTTAGACGAGGTTAGACACACAGTCCAATGGTGGATTGTATGCACTTTTATCACATACGTTTCGGGTTCGAACCTTATGCGTGACCGATTTCCTGAAATAAAATCCATTTTTTTAAAACCTAATTAGAGCATCTTTCAGTAAGTTGATAAATAGAATATAATTTCAAAATTATAATGCGTTAGACACCCAACCCAGTTGGTAGGGCTGGATGCAACACAGTCGAAGGTCGCGGGTTCGATCCAGGCACTATACAGCGGTTCAAAGGTTTTAAAAATCTTTTTAAATTAAATAATTTCTAAAATATCCTAACTAGTATATAAGAATAATTAAAATAGGGATTATTTCGGTTTATACACGTAGCTCAGTTGGTAGAGCTACGTGCACGTATACGGGAGGTCACGAGTTCGAACCTCACATGCTACCAAAATCGAATATGATCCGACCGGTCAAAGCCGGTCAGACCTGAAAAGGTCAATATTTTTTATTTTTATTTTTATTTTATTTTATTAATTTCATTTAAAAAAATCATTTGCAATGCTTAAAAACAAGACTTTTTAAGTTTTAAAAATTCCTTTAAATACCACAAAAATAACCTAAAAGAACCTAATAAAAAGCATTAATTAAAATATTAACTATTACTTATTTATTTAATTATTATGTTATTATTTAGGCTAGTTTTCTCTCGTGGTTAAATCCCAACTCTGCGCGTTCGTTGCCAAATCAAGGAAACGCATCCACTGTGAGTGAACTTACAAATTCCCCTTTTTATCCATGTTTTGGGGTGTATCATGTGTCGTTTATATATTTCGCTTATTCAAACACTTGTGCTACTACCATTTTATGATCTAACGTGCTATGTAAATGTTATTTGTTGTATTGTGTGTTTACATTTTTGTCAGTTGTATGCAATCATTCACATTAGGCCATCAGTTTCTCGTAGGATACGAGTTGAGCATCAGGTGCCTCATTAGATCGGCTCCGTTTGATTGAGCCTTGATCTCATTGTTCATCATTTCTCATGCTTGTGTGTGCGTTGATTGATATTATGTGGTTTGTGGTTAGATTTACATATGTGTATACTCATATTTGGTTTATGCACATTTTTATTTAAATAACCAATATAACTAATTCGTTCAAATGTTTAAATAAGATTCACTCGCCAACTTTTGTTGACCCAAAACCCTATTTTTACACATGATACAGGTGGACAGGTTGAAGCAAGGAACACATAGGAAATTGCATTAGAAGAAAAATAAAGAAGTCATGAATGTTGTGTTTAAAACATATTGTGCTTGTATGTATACGTGGTTGTTGTAATTTATCCTTTTAAATTGGAAATAATAAATATGAAACTTTATAGTAAATGTCATGAGCTTTGATGAAAACCCAATCATGCCCTGAATACCATTTCCGCTGCGGGTCAAGGTGTGACAACTCTGCTCGCCTTCGTATTTGCATTTCCCTCATAGAGATTTTGCAGTTCACTCCATACTTCTTTAGCGCTCTTGCAATTTCTTACCGCAATAGAAATATCGGGTCCAAGCGCCATAGTCAGTACAGCCGAGGCCTTTTCATCTTCCTCAATTATTTTAACATCTTCTGGAGTCCACAGGTGACTGGGCTTAGGAATCTTTGTGTCTGGATCTTGATCGGTACTATAAACTATCGTTCGCGGACCATTCATAATACACCTCCACACACCAGGCTCTTTTGGCTTGCAATATTGCTCGAATCTAAACTTCCATTCGTAATACTCATCTCCATACAACAGACGAGGCACTTTAGTTGAAGTGCCAATCACTTGATCTAATTCTTGATGGAGGACCAGAGTCTGTGATTGCAGGGCAGCCAAAGTGGCATTGGTTGAATCTTGTGCTGTCATGTAGCCGTTCATCATGATTAAATTAATTAAAATTACCAAGCAGATTTAAATTCAGTTTATTTCAAGTTTTCTAATATGAACAGTGATTGGTCCGAAATCAATCCGGAATAGTCAACTCTAAGATGGACAAATCCGAAAACAGTCCGAGATGGTCAAATCCGAGTTAGATGAATTCGAGATGATTGATCCGGAATGATATTGATCCGAGATGAATAGTCCGAAACTGAAAAATCCGAATTGATGATCCGAAAACCTGTGTGTCTGAAATGAGAAATCCGAAATGATGTTGATCCGAAATACAGAGAGTCCGGAATAATAAGAATCCGGAATAATGCCGGAATAGTGAGAATCCAAAATGAAATCAGTCCGGAATCCAATCCTTATCCGAATGCAACAGTGATCCGAAATCTAAGCAACAGTAATCCGACTTCCAAGCAACCGATAACCACCAACAGTATCTCGGATCCAGAAAAGTAGCTATCCGGATTGAACAATAGTCCGGGATCAATCCGAGATGGATGATCTCCTTTGTGTTCTTCGGAATCCGTAACAGTAGCAGATCCGAAATACGTGAATCTTCTTCGAGTTATTCGGAACAGTAGCAATTCCGAAGAAAACCAGTAATGCTTCGATTCTGAACAGTGATATGAATGAACAGTAGCAACACCACTTCCAATCAACTCTTCAATCAGCGATACCTGGAGCCTGAATCGAACAGCAGGCTCTGATACCAATTGTAAGTCTCGATATCGGATCTAACAGGTATCACAAACCTAATCAGACAATTAAGACAATTCGGCTGCTGATTATGAATTTTATAAGCCCGCTTTTGACATTTTAAATCAATTTCTTCCTGAACAATTTAAATTCTCAGACAGTGTTGGTTGTGTTGATAACACAGACAGTTTTAATTTTGGTTTTTCATCGAATGCTGATGTTTTGAATGATACTAATAAATGGGATAACTCTTGTGATGAAAACATGAATTTAGCTACAGGTCCAGCATCGACAGATTATTCGGTTTCATCAATTCCAACTGAAGAGACCGGAAGTTCTTCTCCATAGGTTCCGTTTGTTGATGCTAATCCCAGGGTTGACAGTGAGAAAGTCAACCAACCGACCCAGTGAAAATTGATGTTGGCATAATTCTAGAAGATTCGGGCGACTCAACTTCTTCAAACCAAGCACAAGGGACTGATTCTGAAATGACAGATGGTGAGCATTCCTTTTCTGCGGATTCATATGCAAATCTTCAAACTGATTCTGAATCGGATTCTCAAACTTTTCACAATTTAGAGATTCCACCTACCTGTAGTGTTTCAAGCTCATCTTCTAAAAATTCAGAAAAGGATATCCCTGCGGAGCCACCCGTGTCCTCTACAGAATATGTCATGAAATGTGATTTGAAAAATAAGAATAGGAAACGGAGAACACACCGATCCAAAAAGAAGAAAACCGAACAGGCGTCTCCGACAAATGAAAAGGCAACTGCTGAGTCCCCTCATCACTCTGAGAAATTGACTCAGCAGCCACAAACTGAATCTGTTAAGCAAACAGCTGAACAGAAATCAGTTAAAGTTACGCCTAAATCTACACATTCCAAATTGTCTAATTCAAATCACAAAACTAACAAGTGTGCTGATGGTTGTGCGCAGGCAACAGTCAAGAACAACACCGTGCATCAGCCGTCAAACACCGCAAGCAAGAAACTGAAGGACAAATTGCCTAGAATTTCCCAAGCTGAATGGACTGTTTTCTTCCAGAAGAGGCAGACCTGTTTTAATTGTAGAATTCCCAGGCATATTGCGCGAAATTGTCAAAAGGCCTTTACTCCGTTTAAGACATTATACTCACAATATCAAAAGACTATGCCTAATCGCCTACCTCAGGCTCGATTTATGGCTAAGTGTTCTGATCAAGATTGGAACTTTGCCAAGAAACAATCTCTTAAGTCTTTAAGCCCTTCAGGTTCCCTGAATCCTTCTAGCACTCCACGGATTGTGTAGAAATCTGATTCGTTAACCTGGAGGCCTAAGACATTGACCAAGATTCAGTCTTCTGCCCCTATTACAAACAATCAAAAGCATCATCAACCTCATCCTCAACTAATTTAATTTTCTATGAGGTTACTTATACTAATGCAAATGGCATGCCCAGATCTTCAATGGCCTGGGTTGCTGCCTCTAACTAAAACCTGTTGAAATGTACAGGAACAACTCTGGCGAACTCTTGTCAGACTCTGGCATATTGACAGTGGCTGTTCCAGGCATATGACTGGAGACATCTCGCAGTTGAACGACATTCAGTTTTTCGATGGCAGGTTTGTTTCCTTCACAGGTGGTGAGACAGGGAAGTTTACTATGAGAGGAACCGTTTGCAACGGAGTCCTCAGCTTTAAGAATATTAACTACGTACCAGAATTGAAGCACAGTCTTTTGAGTGTGTCTCAACTCTGTGACAATCATTTGGATGTCCTTTTTACCAAGAAAGGGTGCTATTGCTGAAACCAGGTCTTATTATTCCTGATGATTGGATTCTTCTTAAAGCTTCACGAAAAGAAAATGCATATGTTATCGACATGAACAAGGCTCCCTCTGACAAGCTCACTTGCCTATTCTCATTTACAGCTGAACATGATGCAATGTTATGGAATAGTAGACTGGGACACATCAACATGAAGAACTTAAATCATCTTGAAAAAGGTGGTTTAGTCAGAGATCTACCAGTTCGCGACTTTTTGCAGGTCAATAAGTGTGAATCATGTGCACGTGGGAAACAACATCGACAGCCACACAAATCTAAAGCCGCTCCTTCCACGTCTCAAGTCTTAGAACTACTTCACATGGATCTTTTTTATCCGACAGGCATTCTGAGCATTGGCGGGAAGGCATACTGTCAGGTCATTATTTATGGCTACTCGCGATTCACCTAGTTTTCTTTCTTACACATAAAAGTGAAACCGCTGATTTAGTCAAACAGTTTGTCACGCTTATGGAAAACCAGACAGACACCACTGTGAAGGCTATTCGGTGTGATAACGGAACAAAATTTAAGAATGTTACCTTAAATTCTTTCTATTCCTCCAAGGGTATTGACCGCCAGTTTAGTGCAGCCAGAACTCCACAATAGAATGGGGTTGCAGAACGCAGAAATCGAACGCTAATTGAAGCTGCGCGTACTATGCTGGTTGAATCCGAGCTACCTCTCATTTTCTGGGTAGAAGCAATCAATACCGCCGTTATATTCAGAATCATGCCCTGATCAATAAACGACACATGAAAACTCTAGACGAAGTGGTTGAAGGTCGCAAACCTTCGGTCAAGCATTTCCGCAAGTTCGGATGCCCTTGTGTTCTCCTGCTAATAGACGCTAAAGGAAAATTTGAATCACGCGGGGACCCATGCATCTTCATTGGATATTCCAAAAATACTTCATACCGTGTCTAGAACAAGATCAAGAAAATGGTAGTTGAAACCTACAATATGGGTTGGCTGGAGGAAAATCCCAAGGACAAACGCATTGGTCGTGACTGGCTATATGACTATTCCACATTGTTTAATCATGCTGATGTTCCTTCCAATGTGTCTGCAGGTACAAGCCAAATTTCTGACCTTCCAACAATGCCCATCTCACCCGAAGATGATATTGATGCTGCACAACTGCATGAGACATTAAAGAACCTGAGTGTGGATCCCCTGGCTTTAATGAGTCTCTGTCTACTCCTTCACCAGTATCGCCACCTCCAGAAACAGCATCTGATTCGATTCCTCAGGATGATTCCCCTGAAGTTGAGGCTTCTAATACAGAGCCTCCTACGATAAATGAAGGGTCTGCTCTTCCTGATGTCTTGGGTTCATCTCTGTTTCCTGAGCCTACTCCGCCAAACTGCTATGTTGATTCATCAGTCCATACCCCTAATAGTGCAACTAATGAGGGAGAGCCATCTGGAGTTACTTCAACAAGTGTTACCAACTTGCAAACGGATCTTCTTGTCCCTGCTACACCAATACCGCAACGTCTGCAGCGTGATCATCCCATTGAAAATATTATTGGTCCTGTTAATGCTGCTGTTCGCACCTGCAGCCAATAAGGGGATATCAATACTAGTCTCTACTCTTGCTTCATTTCCTAAGTTGAACCTAAAAATATTGATGTTGCTTTGCAGGAACTAGGCTGGGTGGATGCTATGCATGAAGAACTCAATCAATTTGAGAAGCTTGGTGTTTGACAATTGGTGAAGCTGCCTCAAGCAAAACGTGCTCTCGGAACTCTCTGGGTTTTCCGTAACAAACAGGATGACACAGGGGTCATTGTTTGAAATAAAGCTCGACATGTGATTCAGGGTTTTTGTCAGATTGAAGGATTAGACTACGATGAGGTCTACACACCGGTCGCTCGTTTGGAGGCTATTCGCATTTTCTTAGCATATGTATCTTACATGGATTTCACTGTCTATCAAATGGATGTCAAGACTGCTTCTTTCTATGGCACGGTGAAAGAGGAAATATACGTGGCACAACCACCGGGTTTACTGATCCTGACAAGCCAGACTATGCATACAAATTAGACAAAGCTTTGTATGGGTTGCATCAAGCGCCTCACGCATGGTACGCAACTCTCATAGAGCATTTGCTTGCTCATGGATACACTCGGGGAACCATTGATCAAACCCTGTTCATCAAAGTGTTGACAAGGACATTATTCTTGTTCAAAATTACGTTGATGATATCATTTTTGGTTCTATAAATGATGGTTTGTGTCGAGAATTTGAAGAAATTATGAAGAAGAAATTTGAGATGAGCTCACTGGGAAATATGACCATGTTTTTAGGACTTTAAGTTCGTCAGAGCCCGCAGGGAATCTTGATTCATCAAGTAAAATATGTCCATGACGTTCTTGTGAAATTCAAGCTTACAGACTCAAAGCCCATGGCTTCACCTATTGCAGAACGGCCTTTGCTAAATGAAGATGCTGAAGGAACACCTGTTAATCCGACTATGTATCACTCAATGATTGGTTCACTCATGTATCTCACTGCAATACAGCCAGATATCATGTTTGTCGTCTGCTAGTGTGCCCGTTATCAGGCTACTCCTAACTCTCTCATTTACATGCTGTTAAACGAATTTTTAGGTACCTAAAAGGGGCACCATCACCATCACTGGGCCTCTGGTATCCTAAAAATCCTGAATTTGAACTGTATGCTTTCTCTAACAGTAATCTTGCAGGTACAGGTAGGGATGTGCGCTCAACTTCAGCTGGCTATCAATTCTTGGGAGATCGCTTAATCTTGTGGCAATGCAAGAAGCAACAGACAGTCTCGCTTTCTACTGTGGAAGCAGAATATGTCGCAGCCTCTGCTTGCAGCTCCTAGGTTTTATGGATGCAACACCAGCTTGCGGATTACGGTTTGACTTATCTAAACACCACAATTTAATGTGATAATGATGTCGCTATCCAAATCGTCAAAAACCCTGTTTTTCACTCCAAAACCAAGCACATAAATATTAAAGTTCATTTTATCCGTGAATGCTATGAAAAGGGTCTCGTGAAGCTTGAGCAAATCCACACTGATGCAAACGTGGCGGATTTGTTCACGAAACCCGTTAGCAACGCGCGTTTTCAGGTGCTTGTGGATCTTCTAAAAATGATTCGGTTTTCTACCTAGGCATCCTCTGTTCTTTTCGTTTCGTTTATTGTCTTTCCTTTATTTTCCTTTGCTTCGTAAATTTGTTTATGTATATGCACAAATTTAGGGGGAGAAATCTTAAAAAAAATGTTTGTTTTCAAAAACCAGCTTTTGCAATGATTGGGAAATGAAATACTTTTTCGTGATAAAATATCTAACTAACACATGTAAGGTGTTGAAGCGGGAAAAGGCTTAGATCGAAGGTGATATGTCGGTAGGTCTAAAACTCAACCGGATAGTGAAGCCGAATGACATAAACATAACGAACTATGTACTCAGTGGGTCACTTACTATAGGCATATGATTTCATGATCTTAAATCCTGTGTTGATAGATAGCCAACGTCTGAGGTTTCGGATCTTTATGCTGTTGAGTCATCCGAGGATATCTTGGCTGCCCTTCTGTTGCATCCAGATTATATGCAGACCTAGGCACAGTCAGGATATCTTTCTAAAAGAGCCAAAATAGAAGGGCCAAAACCTAAGAGAACGGAAGTTTCTTCATGAGAATATTCCATAAGTTCATACGTACCACATAAGGTATTTGCCTAACCCTAGTCAGTCACTATTGGTCTCTCTGCTATACGGAAGTACTGACCTGTTCACCAATAGCCTGACGTTGTAAAATATAAAGGATGACCACAGTATACTCACCTGCTACGATGAATTTTTGTGCTTACCTTGATCGCGGGGGTATATCATGGTATGGGACACACGGTATCATAGTATAATACTATATTAAGCGTAACATAAAGCTTGAACTGGAAGGGTTGAGTTTTAGATTTAGATGGACAAGTATATTGACAATCGCTTTGACTAGTTTGACTCTGCTCATACTGAGAAATGTTTCTTAGTCGACCTTTGAAACGATTTGATCCCTTAGCAAGGCTGTGTTTATGTTTATGTGTGTGCTAAAATGTCTTATCTTTGTAGTTAGTAAAAGGTGGTTGTATGCTTGGTTAGTCAACTTGATGATTTTTGGTTAGATGGTTTCTGTCAAGGGATATTGGACTGGCCTACTGAGTTTCAAATTTGGGCCAATCAATAGAATTTCTGAAAGTCTTAAAAATTGAAAATTCAGAATTCACATATTACTGTTCCGGATTGGGCTTTTACACAAGTTTCTTGACAGGCCCATTAGATTACTGTTCCAGATTGGGCTTATACACATTTCCGGAGAGGCCCACTTAGACTTTAATGTTTCGGATTGGGCCTAACAAAAGCCCAATCCGGATTCTTTGGAAGTGAGGCCCAAGCCCATTCCGGAAAGTATTTAAGTGATTTAGAGATGTCATTCCGGATTATTCACAAATTCTGAAATCCTTGCTCTTCTCTGACTTTCTGTCTAATTTTCACTGTTCATTCAGGATCTTATATGTCGAACCTCATCCGGATTAGGTAAATTTGCTTAAAATCATAAAATCCGGATGATAATCGTCATGTTTAAAGCATTCCGGATAGCATCTCGGATTGACCTTCAAAGTAACATGCATTTCGGATCCCATTCCGGATGGATATTCAACCGAATTGATGAACTCGGATTTCATCTCGGATAATCTTCATTCGGATTGATGATTTATTCAGATATTGTTGGCTAATCCGGATTGCTGATTTATCCAAAATACGAGTGACCTCTTTGCTAATCCGGAATGATGTAAAGGTTCATCCAGATTAGTGTTGACCTGTTAGTCAATCCGGATTCTAGGGTTTGAACCTTTGATCTCTTTTGAACTTTTTCAAATGCTTAAACCTTTCAAACTGATTTGAACCTTTCAATAATTGAACCTTTGAAATCTGTTTGGACTATCCAGTTAGTGTTGACCTTTGTCCTAACAAACTTCGTTAACTCCTGTTAGTTGTGATTTAACTTGGCTAATGTTTTGACAGAAATGGTTGATGAAGCTTTTGACGCGGTCATGTTGGTGGAGGAGCAGTTCCACAATCAGGCAGGATATCTTTCGGATCCACCCGCTGAGTTTTATCAGGAGTTCCAATCGATGATAGCAGGTTTGAACGCGTGCAAGATTGCTTATGCTCTCCGGGCCAGTCTAGTCATATACAGAGACCTAGTGCATATTTCATCAGAGAGGTGCGGATGGGAGACCATCTATAAGTTCTCAGATACAAGGGAAAGAGATTTTGGTCAATGAAGCTTGCGTTAGAGAGGTTCTGCAGATTGCTGATACTACTAGCGACCCGATGGTATACGCGAAAGAAAAGGTGGTGCCGATACTCGTGGAGATGGGTTATGATGGGTCGTATCCGCCGTTACTTAAGAAGATGTTTCCTGCATACTGGCGATTATTAGTACATATGTTTACGCAGTGCATTTCAGAAAACAAAGGAGGTCTAGATCAGCCGAACCAAACCCAGACCTCTGCTATTGTATCTCTCGTTATGGACTGGAAGTATAACTACTCTGGTTATATCTTCGAAAATATGAAGAAAATTTTTGAGCAGTCCAAGAAGAGAATGTTTCTATTGTATCCACGTTTCATACAGCTGATTCTCGATGCTCGATATCCTGACCTGGCAAAAGATGCTTCAGATGCGAATCTGTTAAATATGAAGCCTATGGGACCAACTATTTTCAGCACAATGAAGAAGAATCGCTCGATGTAAAAAAACTGTATTTGTTATTCGCTTTGCATTGAAGAAATTTGGAAAATTTGCTGAGGTAATTGCCAGGACGTCCCAACTCCTTCACCGGTAAATGCCATTGTTACAGAAGAGCATGATGTGCCTGCCAAAGAGAAAGATATCGAGGTAGAAGATCTGGTTACAGATAAAGATACCAACGCAGAACAAGCCTTCTGAGATGATCTTACAGAGTTCAATGCCAATTTAACTCCAGTTTTGCCAGAATTGTCCTCAGAGAACTTAGAAACCTTAATTGCTCATTTAAAGGAAATCCAAGAAAAACAGGGTGATCATCCGCTGGTAATTCCATCTGTTGCTGCTCCGGTTGGTATGGTTGAAGATGATGAAGAAGATGAAGAGGACGAAGTTCCATTGATCAAGAGAAGGCGAACAGAGCCAAGTGTTCAGCCACGTCAATCTGAAGCTCGTGTTGTTAGTGTTGCTGAAGAGTCTACTCTGGTGACGTCTATTGTTGTTTTATCTTCAGTCGCTGCATCTATTAAGATACTCCAACAGTTGATACTCCCATTTCATCTGGACCGGCAACCACTCATGTTGCTACACATTCTACAGTTGTTTCGATTCCGGCAGACTCAGTACTACAAATGATGGATTTTGGGGAAGTTCGATGGGTGCTGAAGGGTCTGGGGTAGGTGGAAGTGGTATAGGTCGTGGTGATGATGATTTTGCGGAATATTTGCGAAGGTCGGAAAAGCATGCGTTTGAATTTGGGGGGTTGGGTAGTGATGATGAAGATATGGAAGTTGATGTTGTAGATCTGAAGAAGCAAGTGGTCGTTTTAGAGCAAGAGGTTATATTGAAGGATGCTGAAATCGCCTCGTTGCAAACACGATTGGATGTTAGAGACCAAACAATAGATCAACTGTAGGGAGATGTTACTATGCTGATGACTATGGTGCTTGATTTGAAAGCCAAATTGGAGAACAAGTTTGGGAGGGAATTTTCTGACCAACTAACGATCCGATGAATATAGAGCAGAGACACCGAGCTGCTCAACAACGAGCGTCAGAGGAAAGTGAGGCAAAAAGGTTAGCAGCGGAACAGTTGGCTTCTGAACGCCAAGCTGGATTGGATGATTATATGGGCGATCCACGAAAGAAATATACTGCAAGACAGAAGCGTCCAACGACTCAAAAGAAGAAGCAGATGGTATTGATGAAGAACGGTGACGTTAATCCTCCTGATGAAAACTTCCAGTTGAAAGATCCGACAAACCAATCTGAACGATATGTGATGGAGCTTGGTTCTAGCTACTACAGCAAGGTCGGGAATAAATCGAAGGTGTTGAGCTGGATGTATGATCATGTCAAGAACATGTGGATCATTGTTCGCCAGGATGGAACTCGGGAGTATTATTCTTAGGAATCTCAGTTCAAGACATGGACGAAAATAGCTCTTACTGATTTATTGCGAGCTCCGTATTCTAATGATGATACAACTGAGCGTGGCCCAGGCTGGAGATTCTTCAAGAAATTGGAACTTGAAGTGAAAAACGGGTTCAAGACGATGAAGACCGCCGAACCATACTTGCGAGCCGCAAAGGGAGTCCGTGATGCGCGAACAGGGAGAAGGTTCAAGTCAGTGATGTGGCTGCCAACGGATAAGGAATTGGTTATACCAGTCGCTCCAACTTTTCCACGAGGGATTTTAAAGTACTTTAACTTCTGGTTGTATGATCCCAAGGTTGGTAGCGTCGTGATTGTAACAAAGGAAAAGGCTTTTAGGGTGAATGACGTGGTTGACTTAGTAAACTTTCACGATGAAGACCTGTAGGTTCTTGCTTCTCATCAGATCAGAACTGCAGAGTTATATGAAGTATGTGCAAAGGATTGGACAGCCGTTGTGGCGGGTATTATTGCTGGAAGGCTAGGAGTGGATGCGCAACCGAAAGACTAGAAGGCCTAATGTTGTAAACCTAGGGGGAGATTGTTGGGCTTATATTAACAAAGGTTTACACATTAGAGCTACATTTGGGCTTTAAAGGGGTTTTTGGGCTTCCTAGTGCCTTGTGGGCCTAGGGTTGTAATTGTTGGACTTAGTGAGTAGTATAAATACATGTCTTAGGTCAAGATTAAAGGGTTAGAGAGTTGTATTTGCAAAACTTGTATCAGACACTTTTCTAGTGTATGCAAGTTATTCTTCATTCAAGAGATTGTTCTTCTTTCTAATCATTATTTCCGCTACTGATTAGGTTTGTGATACCTGCTGGATTCGATATCGGGACTTACAAGCTATGTCCAAAGGAGTCTATCTTACATCACTATCTCCTACTATAGCTATATCTGGCAAAACACCTTATGAAATGTGGTATGGTACAAAACCTTCTGTAAGTCACTTAAAAGTTTTTGGCAGCATAGCGTTTCTCTTATTCCTTCCCAAGTACGAAAGAAGTTAGACGCTAAATCTAAAAAAGGCATCTTTGTTAGGTATACTCACCTAAGTCCAAGGCTTATCGATTGTTTGACCAGGTTAAAAGGGATATTATAACAAGCTGGGATGTAGTTTTTTGTGAGCAGGAACATGGAGTGTATAGTGAAAAAATGATAACCAATCAAATGGTATGACCTTTGAAAAAGGAATTGTGTTTAATGATGGTGAAGCTGGTGGCAGTGGGGAATCAGTTAGTGTTCAAGACAATAATGAAGGTCTAAGTCACACCGAACCTGATAGGTCATCCTCATGAAGTCAAAGTGAAGAAAGTAGTCCTGTGTTTAATGAAGAAACTAATTTGGATGACACAAATTCAAGTGGAAGTGATTCGACTCATCAGGTAGGTAATGTTACTCATATTTATAATGTTACATCACCTATTCTTGATTATGAAGCATGCCAGTTCGCGATTTCCGCTGTTGAACCAAGTTCTTATTAAGAGGCTATCAAGATGACTGAATGGAATAATGTTATGAAAGAAGAGATCGCTGCACTTGAACATTGAGTTTGACTCAACTTCTACCCGGTAAGAAACCCATCGGACTCAAATGGGTATTTAATTGAAGTTTCATGTTGACGGGAGTGTACGAAAAGCACAAGGCCCGTCTTGTTGCCAATGATATGCTCAAAATAGCAGATTAGATTACGAAGAGACGTTTTCACCGTTGGCTAGATTTGAGACAATTCGGAACAGGGCCCTAAGGGTAGCGAATAACACGTTTTAATGCATTTCAATGATCTATCCGAGGAGCGTACATGTGCATGCAAACCTACTGAACATCATAGCTTATATTGGGTCGTGTAAGCATAAGATACTTCAGAGCGCCAGCAAGGCTACCGTATAAGGTAGGGTCATCAAAAATAGGGCTGGAGGTGGCACTCTGCTTGGCCTTAGTGTCTACAGGAGTGACGACTGGCTTGCAAGAATGCATTCCTGCTCATTCAATGATATCCGTCGCATAGGATTTTTGAGATAAAAGCATGGTGTTTTGTTGCCGAGAAACATTGATTCCAAGAAAATGAGTTTACGGACCAAGATCTTTCATATCAAATCCAGCTGCTAACCATGTCATTATGTCAACCCGCAATTTTTCTCTCATGACGTAGTTAAGCAAGTAGGCGACGTTTCTCTCATGATGATAAATAAATAGGGAGTTGTCACACTTACTTTGTTGAAATCCAATGTTGACCACAAAATTGGTGAACCATTGATACCAAGCTGGGGGTGCATGTTTCAAACCATATAGAAAATTCTTTAGGCGACACACATGATCCGGATACTGACGATTTTGAAAACCCATAGGTTGGTACATATACATGGTTTCATTCAAATACCCATGGAAGAATATGTTGCTGACGTCCAACTGGTGAATTGACCAAGACTGAGATAAACCAAGAGTCAGAACAGTCCAAATAGTTGTAGGTTTGACAACAGGACTGAACGTCTCACCTGTCACACCCCGACCCGCAGCGGAATAAGAGTCGGGGCATAATTGGGTTATCACCAAAGCTCATGATATTTACTAATATGTTTCATATTTATTAAAGTCAAAATTACATTCCCAAATATCCAAACATGTCCATACAATACAAAGAAAATAAACCAAACAAAACAATCCCAAACTCTAAATCATTTTATTCTTCTAGTCCAATCCTAAGTGTTTCTTATTGCAGCTGGTTCACCTGTATCATGTGTAAAAATGTGGTTTTTGGGTCAACATAAGTTGGCGAGTGAACCTTGTTAGATAAACATTTATTATTGATTTACTTGTTAGTTTATCAATGAAAAATTGTGCATAATCATAAATGAGCAAATGTAAATAATCAAGCAGTAGCAATTGCACTCACAACTATAACAAACAGTAACATATGATAGCATACATTAACATACCAACATCATACAATAAATAACATGAATGAAACTGTGTGATCAAGGCTCAATCAAACGGAGCCGATCGTATTGCATGTACTGAAAATGAAAAAATGTCTGTGCGATCAAGGCTCAATCAAACAGAGCCGATCGTATGTGGGCACGCCAGGTTCACGCTCATAATGTAATGGGGAACATGCTCAACGCTCATAATGTAATGGGGAGCGGCGGCCTATGAAATTGCATGTACTGAAATAATAAATTAAATCTAACAATAACTACACAAACAGTTGAAGCAAGCTGAATACACATGTTCATGATATGATGTATGCACAATGATTTAAATATAATATATAGCAAGACACATGATACACCCCAAAAACGTGATTAAAACGGGGAATTTGTAAAGATTCACTCACATTGGGTGCGTTTGATTGGAGATGATGAGATGCGCACGAGTCGGAAGAGTTGAACAACGAGAATTACTAACCTAAATAATAACGGAAAAAATATAGTAAATGAGTGGATTTTATTAAGGATTTTAATGGAATTTTTAGATATATTTTTGTGAGTTTAAGGCTATTTTCTATCTTTAAAAATATTATTTTTAAGTATTTTTAATTGATTTTTAAATTAAATTAAATAAATAAAAATATAAAAAAAATTGTTTATTTTTGCGTTGACCGTTGACCGTTGACCGTTGACTTGTTGACCTGTTGACCGGTTCGGTCAGTGTGCATGTATGCGCTGGGTGAGACTCGAACCCGAGACCTCCCGTACGCGTGCACGCAGCTCTACCAACTGAGCTACGTGTCTAACCCGAAATAATCTTGTTTTTAATTATATTTATATACTAATTCGATTTATTCAAAATTCATTTGTTTTAAAAAGAAGATTTTAAATCATTGAACCGGTGCCGTTAACCAGACTCGAACGCATGACGTGCGACTTAGTGTTGCACACAGTCCACCGCTGGACTGTGTGTCTAACCTGGTTAATATTTCGGTTTTTATTATACTTAACAACTAACGGAGTTAACCCGGTTCAGCTTTAAACAAAAAGGCATTTTATTACATAGAGGGTGCGGGTATCAGGGATCGAACTCGTGACGTGTGCGTATTATTTGCACACAGTCCACCGCTGGACTGTGTGTCTAACCCGTTTAAAATACCAATTTTAATTATACTTATAGTGTTATCACAGTTCATCTTCTTCGTTGGATTTTACCGACAGAAGATTACACCATTAAATCTTGTCAATTCGATTGTTAAACATTGCACAGGCTAATATGAGATAGCAGAGATGATAATTAGAGGAAAACATACCGGTGAACGATTGATTACAGAGTTCCGGCAAGGCGTCGGTCTCTGTTTTTAAGAACTTCAACTGAGCAAATCAATTAATCGTTTTGATTAGCTAATCATGAAATTGAAGTGCTAAACAAACGTTATCAGTGTGTTTGAAGGTCCATACCGTTTCACAGACGAAGATAAAGATTTCCAGAAATTTTCCGGCGAACTGGAATTATCTGATAACAGTGCCTGAATTCGATCTCAAGTGGAAGGTTTGAGTTAGAAATAGCTTAACAACTATTAGACTACGATGGTATTGAAGAACCTACCGATTTGAGGAAAAATACGGTTTTCCGGCGAACTTGCAGAATTTTCCGGCGAGTTGATTTAAGCTTTCTGATGGACAGAATGTGTGACGAAAGTGAAATGGAAAGTTTGTATGATGTTTCTGAGTCGCGAGAGGGGTCTTGATTGAAGTAATTCAGACATTGATTATTTTCGGTTATAAAAACCGATTATGATCAAAATTGAAGTTCATTCAAATCGGAATTGATTAGGATCGTCGGTGCATCGGTTATAAACCTGAAATCGCGATTATTCAAACGTTTAGACGGTTGAATAGCCGATTTCAGTATTTCAGTTGGCGTAACCGGTTTATCTAGGTTTGTATATAAGACTCATTTGTTTCCTAGAGTTGACAGAAAACAAACAAGTGGCGGAGTGGTGATGTGTGTGTGTGTTAAGTCTTTGGATTTCACTTTCCGGCTGACCCGGGTTCGAGCCCCGGTAGCAACATTTTATTTTTATTTATTTTGTTTTCACTTTTTATCAAATATAATTTTTATAGTTTAGTTTGTTTATTAATTATGTATCATTAAAAATCAAAATAACCATAAATACACAACGTTACATTTATAACTTGATATTCGATTACAAAACGGAGCGGGTTTTGGAAACCCGTTTTTGACAAATGTTACAGTATCCCCTACTTTTAGGAATTTCGTCCCGAAATTTAAGTAGTAGTAGGAAAAAGATGTGGGTATTTTTCGCGCATTGAGTCTTCACGTTCCCAAGTAAACTCAGGTCCCCGTTTCGACTCCCAGCGTACCCTAACAATTGGAATGCGACTCCGTCGTAGACGTTTCTCCCCGAAGTCCATGATCTCTACTGGTCTTTCAATAAAATGCATAGATTCGTCAATCTAAATATCTTCCAGAGGAATGTGGAGGTTTTCATTAGCGAGGCACTTCTTCAAGTTTGATACGTGGAATGTGGGATGAATCCTGTTGAGTTCTTCTGGTAGATCAAGCTTGTATGCTACAGGTCCTACTCTTTCGAGTATCTTGAAAGGTCCTACGTAGCGTGGTGCTAGCTTGCCCTTTTGACCAAAACGAACTACTCCCTTCCACGGTGATACTTTTAGAAGTACATGATCACCAATGTTAAACTCTAAAGGCTTCCGTCGTTTATCTGCATAACTCTTTTGACGACTTTGAGCCGCTAGAAGATTGTTTCGGATTTGATGGATATTGTCTGTGGTTTCTTGGATCAATTCTGGACTAGTGATTTGAGCTTCCCCAATTTCGTGCCAACATACTGGAGATCGGCACTTACGACCATATAAAGCTTCAAAAGGTGCCATGCCGATGCTTGAATGATAGCTGTTGTTGTACGAAAATTCGACTAATGGTAGATGAGCGTCCCAATTTCCCTTGAAGTCTATAACACATGCTCGAAGCATATCTTCAAGAGTTTGAATGGTGCGTTCAGATTGACCATCAGTTTGAGGATAATAGGCGGTACTGAGATCTAATCGCGTACCCATAGCGGCTTGTACTGCTTGCCATGTTCGTGAAGTGAAACGACCATCACGATCAGAAATAATGCTTAACGGTACCCCATGTCGGCTTACGATTTCGCTGATATAAATACGAGCAAGCTTTTCGTTCTTGAAATCTTCGCGGATAGGAATAAAATGAGCTGATTTTGTAAGTCGGTCGATTATTACCCATATAGTGTCATACCCACCAGAAGTGTGAGGTAACCCGGTAATGAAGTCCATGGTTATGTTTTCCCACTTCCATACAGGTATTTCAGGTTAGACCAGAAGTCCTGAGGGTCTTTGGTGTTCAGCTTTCACCTTGGAACATGTAAGGCACTTAGAAACAAAAACAGCAATATCCTTTTTCATTCCAGGCCACCAATAGGTATATCGTAGGTCTTGATACATCTTATGGGTGTATAGAGTATCGCGTTTTGTGAGCTTCCTTCATAAGAATTTCACGAAGATTGTTGTGGTTAGGAATCCAGATACGATCTAGGTAGTACAGAATACCGTCAGATTTAGTTTCAATTTTAAGTTCAGCTCCACAGGACATCTCCTTTCGTACATCATCTTCCGTTACTGAAACATGTTGGGCTTCTCGAATTTGATCTTTAATGTCAGTTATGATTTGCGAACATAGAAGACGAATGGAGTTCGCATAACCCTTTCGACTAAGTGCATCGGCCACCACATTTGCTTTGCCAGGGTGATACCGAATTTCACAGTCGTAGTCATTTAGAAGTTCGACCCATCTTCGTTGCCTCATGTTTAACTCCTTTTGATTGAAGATATGTTGAAGACTCTTGTGGTCGGTGTATATTTCACACTTAGTACCATAGAGATAATGTCTCCATATCTTAAGAGCAAACACAACGGCTCCAAGTTCTAGGTCATGGGTGGTGTAGTTCTTCTCATGCGTCTTGAGTTGTCTCGAAGCATAAGCTATAACTTTTCCTCTTTGCATTAGAACGCAGCCTAATCCTTGCCCTGACGCGTCGCAATAGACCACAAAATCATCACAACCTTCAGGAAGAGTGAGGATTGGTGCATCACAAAGTTTTTGTTTAAGAGTTTGGAAGGCTTCTTCTTGCTTGGGTCCCCATATGAAAGGTTTTCCCTTATGAGTTAAAGCCGTGAGTGGTACAGCAATGCGTGAAAAGTTTGAGATGAATCGACGATAATAACCAGCCAGACCAAGAAAAGATCTTACTTCAGTTGGTGTACGTTGCGCTTGCCATTCTTGTACCGCTTTGATCTTTGAGGGGTCGACATGTATTCCCTTGTCATTGACTACATGTCCGAGGAATTGCACCTCTTTTAACCAGAATTCGCATTTGGAGAATTTGGCGTAAAGCTTTTCCTTCTCTAGAAGTGTAAGGATGAGTCGAAGATGACACTCATGATCAGACTTAGACTTTGAATAAATAAGAATGTCGTCGATGAAAACTATAACAAATCGATCAAGATAAGGTTTGCAGACTCTGTTCATTAGGTCCATGAAGACAGCTGGAGCGTTGGTTAAACCAAATGGCATGACCATGAATTCATAATGACCATAACGAGTTCGGAATGCGGTCTTTGGGACGTCTTCTTCATGTACTCTAAGTTGATGATAACCAGATCGAAGGTCGATTTTGGAAAAGTAGCTGGCACCTTGGAGTTGGTCAAGAAGATCATCAATGCGAGGTAAAGGATAGCGATTCTTGATTGTTAATTTGTTGAGCTCTCTGTAGTCGATGCACATACGAAACGATCCATCTTTCTTCTTTACAAAAAGGACAGGTGCACCCCAAGGCGAGGAGCTAGGACGTATGAATCCCTTGTCAGTCAACTCTTGTAATTGACTGGCTAGCTCTTGCATCTCAGAGGGAGCTAACCTATAAGGAGACTTTGCAACTGGTGTAGCACCAGGTATAAGATCAATACGGAATTCGACTTCTCTAACTGGAGGAAGTCCTGAAATGCCATCAGGAAAAACTTGCGGGAAATCTTTTACTACTGGAATGTCTTCAAGTTTCTTCTCCATGGTTCCCTTGTTGATGACATGAGCTAAAAACGCGACATAATTTTTGCGAAGATATTTTTGGGCTTGAAGACAAGACATTAAGCTGAGCCCCTTCGACGAGGTTTCTCCAAAGATTCGAAGAGTCTGACCATTTGAAAGAGGAATACGTATAAATTTTTCGCGACATACAACTTCTGCCTGATGTTGACTGAGCCAGTCCATACCAATTATGATATCAAAACTTCCCAGCTTCATAGGAATAAGGTCTACTGAGAATTCGTGGTCGTTTAAGGTGAGTGTACAGTTGCGTATAACAGAATTTAATGAAACTGGTTTCCCGTCAGCAACTTCTACCGTTATGGATTCCATGAGCTTATCCCGATATTGGTTTAAGATAGGTTCAAATTCTAAGGACACAAAACTTCTATCCGCACCAGTATCAAATAACATAGAGGCATATCTACCATTTATAAGGAACGTACCGTTAACCACATTGCCGTCAGCTCTAGCCTGATTAACATTGATATTGAAAGCTCTTCCTCTTGCAGGTGGAGGAGCTTGGTTCGCTTGATTCACCGGGTTGGCTTGTGCCTGAGCATTAATAATGTTTACCAACCTTGGACAAGTGTTTCTGAAATGGCTTGGGTCTCCGCAATTGTAGCAAGCCCGCATAGGTTGACCCATAGGATAATTGGGTTGGTAATATGTTTGGGCTAAATGTTGGGCGGGTGGATATTGTAGGGGTTGTTGGGCTTGACCCATTAATTGTTGGTGGGTTTGGGTTGAAGGCTGGTGTCGGTTCGTTCGCTGAGGCATGCGGCAGGTTTGAACAGTATGACACGCGCGACCACAGCCGGTGCAATGCTGGCAAGGATAATCAGGAGAATGGTGATATTGGCAACGGTTGCATTTTGGTAACGGGCCAGAGTAGGGTCTTTTGTATGGGGCAGGTGAAGGAGCGACTTGGGTAATGGGTGCAGCAGGAATAGGGGAGTTGGTTTGTGTAACAGCGAAATTTCTGGTGTTGCGCTTTCTCTTGTTTGCAAACTTAGAGGAGGAGATGGAATGGTTTGAAGTTTGACCCTCGGCAGGGGCTTTCTTTTTCTCTTCTTTAAACTTCCCGTTGCGAATTCGATTCTCAGTCAGTTCAGTCGCTAGCTCCATAGCAGCTTCAAGCGTTACCGGTGAAATGCTGAGAACTGAATCTTGAATTTTCGAGGGAAGTCCTCGAATATAATGTTCGATCAAACGATACGTTGGGGTAAACAAATTTGGAACCATTTGGTTCAACTCTAAGAACCTCTTGTTATAGGTGGTGTGATCTCCCTCCTTCTGCTTTAAAGAATGAAATTCGTCCTCCAACTTTTTAATTTCACTCCTAGGACAGAAACGCCTAGTCATGATTTCCCTTAACTCCTCCCAAGTTAAGGCCATTGCATCATCAATTCCCCTCTTCCCTTTTTCAGTATTCCACCAAGTGAGAGCTACCCCAAATAGTCTCCCGATGGCGTATCGAACCTTGCGATCCTCAGGACAATCGCAGTTGAGGAAGGTGTTTTCCATTTCCTCGAACCAATGGAGGAGAGCAGTGACACCTTCGGTCCCTTCAAATTTAGGAGGATCACAAGATTTGAAATGTTTGTATGAGCACTTGCTTGTAGGAGGGTTGCCGATGTTCTGGTCATGTTGTTGGGGAGGATTAGTGGGATTTGTGGCGAGGGCTTGTTGTACTTGGACCACAATGTCAGGCAGTATCGTGGCCATTTGTTTCGCGATGTGTGTGGCCAAGCGTTCCTGAGACCTTCCTGATCTTTTACCCCGTCGTTGTTGTCTGGACGACATCTACAGGAATATACATAAGAAGATTGTGAGTTTATGGAGTCTTTTTAGGTGTCATGTGTCTTTAAGAAAAATGAAAATAACATAAATATCAATAATGCAACTACATCCATAGGATGTCTTGGGTTTGCTCATGTTGGGCCTCAAATGTCCCCCATACCTTCACCTGTATAGTCATGTGGGCCCCCATGGCTATTGGCTTGGTAGGATTCACATTAGTATTGGCGATTTAACACTCGCATCACCCGAATGCAAACCACAAAATATGTTTACGAGATGTATGGTCGGAATGTGTCCAGGTGTAGACACAATGACAACTCAAAGTGGGGTTAGCTCACACGACGTTTGGTTAAGCATGCTTTGGCCTAATAGGTACTTCGTACTCTCATCGTTAGTCCCCAGGTAGGCAAACTGGTCCTTTATTTTGGATTTATACGAATTCCAGCCTATACAGGACGTTCCAACTACCGGTACTGGTACCCTTCCAGTTACTACATGCCCGTCATGAGAACTCACTTTGATGAGATTTGAAAACACAAAAATCATTGTAAAAGCAATCATGATGTGGTGTGTGCTTTCATGGATGTGATATGTTATGAGAATATGATTCATGATAGGCATTATATGATATTATATACTTAGGAACATGCTTGCATAACATTGAATGTAACATTTAACATAAAACATATAAACATCATGAAATTTGGCATGTAACACACAAAAATCTTATAAGTTTCTAATCAACTATAGTATAGGCTCTAAGGGTCTAATAACCTATCCTATATCCCTATAGTCATGGCTCTGATAGCAATCTGTCACACCCCGACCCGCAGCGGAATAAGAGTCGGGGCATAATTGGGTTATCACCAAAGCTCATGATATTTATTAATATGTTTCGTATTTATTAAAGTCAAAATTACATTCCCAAATATCCAAACATGTCCATACAATACAAAGAAAATAAACCAAACAAAACAATCCCAAACTCTAAATCATTTTATTCTTCTAGTCCAATCCTAAGTGTTTCTTGCTGCAGCTGGTTCACCTGTATCATGTGTAAAAATGAGGGTTTTTGGGTCAACATAAGTTGGCGAGTGAACCTTGTTAGATAAACATTTATTATTGATTTACTTGTTAGTTTATCAATGAAAAATTGTGCATAATCATAAATGAGCAAATGTAAATAATCAAGCAGTAGCAATTGCACTCACAAATATAACAAACAGTAACATATGATAGCATACATTAACATACCAACATCATACAATAAATAACATGAATGAAACTGTGCGATCAAGGCTCAATCAAACGGAGCCGATCGTATTGCATGTACTGAAAATGAAAAATGTCTGTGCGATCAAGGCTCAATCAAACGGAGCCGATCGTATGTGGGCACGCCAGGTTCACGCTCATAATGTAATGGGGAACATGCTCAACGCTCATAATGTAATGGGAGCGGCGGCCTATGAAATTGCATGTACTGAAATAATAAATTAAATCTAACAATAACTACACAAACAGTTGAAGCAAGCTGAATACACATGTTCATGATATGATGTATGCACAATGATTTAAATATAATATATAGCAAGACACATGATACACCCCAAAAACGTGATTAAAACAGGGAATTTGTAAAGATTCACTCACATTGGGTGAGTTTGATTGGAGATGATGAGATGCGCACGAGTCGGGAGAGTTGAACAACGAGAATTACTAACCTAAATAATAACGGAAAAAATATAGTAAATGAGTGGATTTTATTAAGGATTTTAATGGAATTTTTAGATATATTTTTGTGAGTTTAAGGCTATTTTCTATCTTTAAAAATATTATTTTTAAGTATTTTTAATTGATTTTTAAATTAAATTAAATAAATAAAAATAAAAAAAATTGTTTATTTTTGCGTTGACCGTTGACCGTTGACCGTTGACTTGTTGACCTATTGACCGGTTCGGTCAGTGTGCATGTATGCGCTGGGTGAGACTCGAACCCGAGACCTCCCGTACGCGTGCACGCAGCTCTACCAACTGCACTACGTGTCTAACCCGAAATAATCTTGTTTTTAATTATATTTATATACTAATTCGATTTATTCAAAATTCATTTGTTTTAAAAAGAAGATTTTAAATCATCGAACTGGTGCCGTTAACCAGACTCGAACGCGTGACGTGCGACTTAGTGTTGCACACAGTCCACCGCTGGACCGTGTGTCTAACCTGGTTAATATTTCGGTTTTTATTATACTTAACAACTAACGGAGTTAACCCGGTTCAGCTTTAAACAAAAAGGCATTTTATTACATAGAGGGTGCGGGTATCAGGGATCGAACTCGTGACGTGTGCGTATTATTTGCACACAGTCCACCGCTGGACTGTGTGTCTAACCCGTTTAAAATACCAATTTTAATTATACTTATAGTGTTATCACAGTTCATCTTCTTCGTTGGATTTTACCGACAGAAGATTACACCATTAAATCTTGTCAATTCGATTGTTAAACATTGCACAGGCTAATATGAGATAGCAGAGATGATAATTAGAGGAAAACATACCGGTGAACGATTGATTACAGAGTTCCGGCAAGGCGTCGGTCTCTGTTTTTAAGAACTTCAACTGAGCAAATCAATTAATCGTTTTGATTAGCTAATCATGAAATTGAAGTGCTAAACAAACGTTATCAGTGTGTTTGAAGGTCCTTACCGTTTCACAGACGAAGATAAAGATTTCCAGAAATTTTCCGGCGAACTGGAATTATCTGATAACAGTGCCTGAATTCGATCTCAAGTGGAAGGTTTGAGTTAGAAATAGCTTAACAACTGTTAGACTACGATGGTATTGAAGAACTTACCAATTTGAGGAAAAATACGGTTTTCCGGCGAACTTGCAGAATTTTCCAGCGAGTTGATTTAAGCTTTCTGATGGACCGAATGTGTGACGAAAGTGAAATGGAAAGTTTGTATGATGTTTCTGAGTCGCGAGAGGGGTCTTGATTGAAGTAATTCAGACATTGATTATTTTCGGTTATAAAAACCGATTATGATCAAAACTGAAGTTCATTCAAATCCGAATTGATTAGGATCGTCGGTGCATCGGTTATAAACCTGAAATCGCGATTATTCAAACGTTTAGACGGTTGAATAGCCGATTTCAGTATTTCAGTTGGCGTAACCGATTTATCTAGGTTTGTATATAAGACTCATTTGTTTCCTAGAGTTGACAGAAAACAAACAAGTGGCGGAGTGGTGATGTGTGTGTGTGTTAAGTCTTTGGATTTCACTTTCCGGCTGGCCCGTGTTCGAGCCCCGGCAGCAACATTTTATTTTTATTTATTTTGTTTTCACTTTTTATCAAATATAATTTTTATAGTTTAGTTTGTTTATTAATTATGTATCATTAAAAATCAAAATAACCATAAATACACAACGTGACATTTATAACTTGATATTCGATTACAAAACGGAGCGGGTTTTGGAAACCCGTTTTTGACAAATGTTACATCACCACAATCCCATCACATACTAATCGTGCTTTATATATCTCTAAGGTGCCATCAGACATGAATTTATGCCGAAATAACCACATACTATGAATGATATTCATGTCCGTTATTCGTTGGACTAATTCCCATGTCTGGTTTTTAAAAAGAGCATTAAATTCAGTAGTCATGACATTATACCAATCCGGTGTGGACAAAGCCTCTTTGGTGTTTTAGGTTAGGGAGTTATGACGGTGGTGTGAAGATTAAACGGTTGTTTAAGCTTGGTAATCCCGTCCATTGATCGAGTGTGTATGGTACGGGTCTGTGTAAGGGGAGGGGGTGGATGAGGAATATTCTGTTGAGAAGTAGGCATTTGAAATTGGGTTGTAGGTGGTTGGACCGTAGTCGATGGTTTGGGCCGGCGAGAGTAAGTGCGTATGGTGGGTGGCGTTTGGGCTGGAGATGAGGGTGGAGGTGTGATTGGGTTTAGTGATAGTGGGCCGAGAGTATCAGAAGGGATGATAGGGCCGTTAGTTGGAATAGGAGAAGTGGGTAAGTTAGGGCTGGAAGTAGGTGGATCTAGGCCGGAGGAGTTTAGGGGTGGGTCATTAGAAGAAGGAGAAGGGTGTATGTGAGTCCAATATATTGGGTTTAGAGAATTAGTGAGAAAATCATATGAGTTGAGAGACGGCTTGGGGTTATTAGCGAAAAGGAAGGTGCTTTCGTCAAAACTGATGTGACGATTAATTACGATTTTCTTTGTGGCAAGGTCAAGACATTTGTACCCTTTGTGATTGAGCGATGTTCAAGTTTGTTTATTGTAGTGTAGGGTATAAGTGGGTAGCATAGGCAACCAAAGACACGAAGATGGTCATATGAAGGGCGGCTTAAGTAAAGACTTCGGTTGGAGATTGGTAGTGGAGAAGTTACGGGAAGAATGTTTAGAAGGTATGTGGCAACGTCAAGTGTGTGATGCCAATAAGTGTTTGGTAAGGATGATTGGGTAAGAAGAGATAGGATGACGTTATTAATGGTTCGTATTTTCCGTTCGGCTTTGCCATTTTGCAAAGATGTATGTGGACAAGAAAAACGAAAGTGCATGCCATGCTGGGTGCAATAATGTTGAAACTGAGAATTAGCATACTCCTTTCCGTTGTCACACTGAAATTGCTTAATTTTTCGTTCAAATTGTGTGTTAATATAATTGGAAAAGGTGGTGAATATTGAGAACACTTGTGATTTATTACTAATAGGATACGTCCATAAGAAATTAGTAAAATCATCAAGAAATACGATGTAATAACGGTGACCTCCCCTGCTCAAAATGGGGGAGGTCCATAGGTCACGTGAATAATGTCAAAAGGCAAAGATGTAGAATTAAAAGATCTCAAAAATAGAAGTTTAATATATTTACCAAACTCACATGATTGACAAAATTTAGAATTCAAAACACCACAATTACTAAAAAGAGAATGTAATAAATTTGATCCAGGATGACCGAGTCTTTGGTGCGAAGTGTCTTGAGTTATTGCAGCAAACGTTGTAGGGGATGTGACATGTGTAGATTCCGGTGTGTAGAGAATCTTTGGAACTATTGCATCATAGGATAGGGGTCCGAGTCTTGAGATGCTTCACAAGAAAACCAAATAGGTCAAATTCAATAGAAACCTGATTATCAGTTGTGAATCGACGAACATATCATGTTTTTGATTAAAGATGGTGCGTAAAGGACATTATTCAGTTAAAAAGGGTGGGAAGGGAGGTGGTAAGGTTTGGTGACCATGTCCACGAACCGGTATGGTTTTACCATTACCTACTATTATATTACGAAATACACTATCATTAAAAAACGATGAGAAATAGTTGAATGTTTAGTCATGTTATCAGACGCACTTGTGTCCATTGTCCAGTTCTGATCTGGCTGATTCAAAGGACATGTTGTAAAGTGTCTGGTTGATGTCCGTGGGGGTCAACAAACTGGCATTGGAGGGGGCTTGACTTGCAGCATATGATTGGGCGGGTCGTGGGCCGAGTATGCCTTGGGCTGGGTTTTGTTGTTTTGGAGTGGTTGGATAGGGACAAGCAGGGACCATCCAAGGAGCCCACTGTTGGGAATTAAAATTTTGATGTGGGCGGTCCAGTAATTAAATGGGGCACCCCATCGATGCCCGGCTGCTGCTGAGAAGAAGATGGCCAGTTGCCACCGCGTCCCCGGTTGGGGTAGCCAGCCACGACCACGGTTACGATTACGGACCCTGCCCCGGCCACGACCGGGAGTATCTGGCTGTGAATTGAAGGTCTAGTCGTTCTGATTGTTCTGTTGGCGCTGAGGAGGTGCACGGTCTGAAGTAGTAGCAACTGCGGTTCCAGCAACTAAGTTGCTTGTTTTGTTTGGTTAAATTTGCGAGTTTCAGCCATGCAAAGTCGAGATCTGGTGTCATAGAAATCTGGGAGTGGTTTTGTTTATTGAATGATAAGAGCAACACTCTCGTACTTCTCCGTGAGGCCTGTGAGAATCTGCAAAACTAGTTGTTCATCCGTGACAGCGGAACCAACGTTTGTAAGTTGGTCATAAATCTCCTTCATGGCTTGACAGTAGGAAGAGATAGAAGTGAACTGATCCAGACATGTGGTTGCAAAACGATTATTGAGGTCAATCATGCAGGTGGCCTTGTTATCCTGAAAAAGATTGGACAAAGCTGTCCACGCATCATAGGTTGTTGTGTTTGGCTTTAAGATGGTCTGGAGGAGGTCAGTCGATAGTGTGCCGTAGATCCATTGTAGCACGATTGATCAAGACGTTCCCATGATTCGCCCGAGGGGGTCTTCTTCTTATCTTTATCGGATGAAGTGGCAGATGTTGTGCAAGGCTGAAGATGGTTACAGACCTGAAAAGCTTTGCATTGAATTTTGAATAGTTCCGACCAGGAGGTGTAATGGCTGGATTCAATGTCTAATGTGATTGTGATGAGGCTACCGATGTTGTTACCTGTGACGGCGGGGTGGAGAGAGGAGGCCATAAGGATTATTGTAGAAGAGAGTGAGGGAAATTAAGGCAGAAAAACTGGATGAGCAGAGGATGATCGGCGCTTGAAGGGTGGTAGGTTAGGCCGAGAGGACCGAGATGCCTCTTGATACCATGAATGTTATAATATTCCTTTCCTTCTCATTCATAACAAAATCCCTATATATAATACAATTCCTCTCCGTTATTTTAGGAGGAGATTTCTCTAATTTGAATACAATATTTTCCTATAAGTATATCAATTACCTTTAAATATATATCAAGTCTATTAGTATAGGTTACTTAGTCTCCAGGGTTCGAGAAACAAGGTCAAGAAGACATGGTGCTCAGGTTACATAAAGCCCTCTATAGGCTGAAACAAGCCCCTCTGGCCTGGTACAGCAGAATCGAGGGTTATCTGGTAGAACATGGTTATAAACGGAGTCAAAGTGAGCCTACTTTGTATGTAAAAAAAGCAAGTGTAGAAGATATAATTATAATGTCTCTATGTTGATGACATAGCGTACACTAGCTCCTCAAAGAAACTGTTAGCTGAGTTCAAACAGTAGATGGTTAGCGAGTTCGAGATGACCGATATTGGGATACTAAATTGTTTTCTTGGGTTGGAAGTAAATCAGCAACCAACAGGTATTTTTCTGTCACAGCAAAGATATGCTCGAGACCTTTTAAGGAGGTTTGGAATGGAACGATGCGAAACGGTGACTACCCTATGAATAGCAATGAGAAACTACAAGCTGACGATGGTGGGGTTGCTGCAGATGGATATCAGTTTAGAAGCCTGGTTGGTGGCCAAATTTATTTAACACATTCTCGTCCGGATATCGCGTGTGCTGTAGGAGTTCTTTAAAGGTACATGCAGAAAGCCTTCGGTAGGTACATTGAAGATGGAACTTTGGTACAAGAAGACTGATAAAGTAGCCTTGATCGGATACTCCGACAGTGATTGGGCAAGCTCGGTAGAGATGACAGGAAGAGTACGTCGACTAATGTGTTCTCTATCGGTAGGGCTGTGGTTGCATGGAGCTCCAAGAAGCAAAGCACTCTCAACAACGGAACCTGAATACGTTTCCGCAACAGCCGCTGCATGCCAAGCTACGTGGATGAGAAAGATATTGATTCAGCTGGGTCAAGAGCAAGAGGGAGCCACAAAGATCTTCTGTGATAATGTTTCAGCAATATTTCTCTCAAAAAATCAAGCTTATCACGGCCGTAATAAACATATTATATAACTATATTATTTGAAACATAACTGAAAAATAGTGACCTAACGTTAACCGCCGTTAGTTGCTTTGCAATCACTTTAATTTTTGTTCCATTCACGAACCGCTCCAAAGTCTAGAGAGGAGCCCATGTAGCCTCCTAAAGCACAAATTCCAATTTCTTCATATTAGTGATGGACTTCTTTCCATTTTATTGGACTATATTTTCTCATGCCATCTTAATTTATTTGTGGAAACATAAAAACAGGTTATGTTTTAATGGAAGATACTATGTGCCTATTGAACTTCTTAGTATTACAATTAGATTTTTTGCTTTGTAAACTTCATTCTAACTTTTTTTTATATATTTTGGTCTCGCTTATCTATTGTGGGCATTTAGGGTCTTTGTTTCGGTTGTTATAACAAGCCCGCACGAAGTGCGGGTTAACCCTACTAATTGACACCAAAGGCAAATTTATTGTTGAAGGGGAGGCAATTTGAGTTTCAGGCATGTCCATCACAGGAACAGGTTGCTGATGTACTTACAAAGGCACTTGGGACAGTTTGCTTTTCTGAGAGGGAAGCTGGGGATGACTAACACTTTGAATTACGAGGGAGTGTTGAATAATAATTCAAAGTTGTGGGATTTAGTATTTTGCATGTGTCTTCAAGTAAGTTTGAATAATAAAGGTGTCCATTCATTGTTTATATGTAGAGATGAGCGTGGTATCATTATCGTATCGAACTGGTACCGGTACTGAAAATACCGTTATTGAAATTCGTTAAAATTAGGTATCAGTACCGAAATATTTGGTACGTTATCATAACGTACCGATACCAAAAACGTCAAAAAGTCGGTACCGGTAAATTCGGTACAAGAAATTCGATATTGGTACCGGTACTCTATACCAAATGCTCATCCCTATTTGTAGGAGTATACCAAGTCATTTGGATAGGTGGTTAGGCGTTTACTTTTTCCTTGTGTACGTTAGGTTGTCCTTGTAGTCTGCTATATATGGCAGCTTTATTTCATTGAATAAGACTTATTCTATTTCCACATTCCTACATATTTATTACCACATCATTTTCACTCTATCTCTCTATATATATCTATGCATATATAGAGAGATAGAAGGGGGTTGTAAATGTTAACACACTTGAATAAAGTATTGAGTTGTCTTTTCTTTGATATCGTAATAACACGTGTAAGTCAAATGGTCAACAAAAGCTCTACCATGGCCAGCGGCTTCTCGTTCCATGTCAACGCCCTATGTCCCCACCGAGCTCCACCTATATGCAGATATATACGTATACAAAGTAGTATATTGATTGCCATAGAAATAAACAAATAAATTCCATAACAATGTTTCTTCATTTTGTTCATAGTTGCAGCAAGATTTTTGCTGGCTTGAAGATGCAGAAAATGAATACGAAAAAACGTTGATAAATAAGCATTTGAAAATTTAAAATACTATACACTATACATGTCCTGGAAGGCCATTGTACATAAGTTTTTTTTATCACGCTGGGAATGGAAATGGAGACTTATAAAGAAGACGGTTATCTCAATCGATGCTCTATCTATAGTAAATTTTTAAACGATTACAATTACACCTAACCCATCTTTTACATACTAGGGTTGGGATACCTTATCTCCTTAGATCGACACCCTCTAAACGGTTCGCATAGAGCTATACGAGCAACGGCGGACCCAAGCTTTGGCTTGGGTGGGCGGGCGCCCCCTTGAAAAAAAAAATTTAGTGTATTTTCAAGGTAAAATCACAACTGCACCCTTTAAAATTTGGTTGAAATCTTCGTTCGCACCCCCAGAAAATAATTTCTGGGTCCGCCACTATATACGAGACCCATATAGGGTCATTTCCGTTTCTAAGGCCAGTCAAAAGCTACTATAAAATTCACATGTTAACCCTATACGGGTCGTATAAGCTATACGACCCATATAAGGTACAAGATAGTACTATGTCTTTCAACAGTGACAGAAAGTGAACAGTGACAGAAAGTGATGAATGTGATTATACGTCAGCCCTATACATGTCGTATAGACCTGTATAAGTCGTATATGACTCTGAAAAATGATTGCCTTTGAAATGCATTATGCCTTTATAAACGACGAAGAAGGATAGTTTCCTTCATTCTTTCTACAAATAATCAAACGATTCAACAAATTTGGTTCGACCTCGATTACGTTTTTGGGGAATCGCCAGGCAACACGAGCACTTTTTTCCGGAAAAAAATCTGCTATAGTATTTATTAACTTGTTTTGTTTAATACTTACCACACGTTGTTTTAGGATGGGTATGTCATCCTTGATTCTTACGATGGGAGAGTATATGATGATCACACAGAGGAGGTCGTGTCTGGTTTTCGTTCTTATCACAAGGAACCATTGTTGCAAGACCTGAACGAGATAAGCATTTATTTACTTATTTGAATTAGGGGTTAGATTTATCTACATCTTTTACTCGTTAGTTTTTTTTTCAATTTGTTGTGCCTAGTGGTGAATACGATACGAGTTTCCAGGTTATTAAGACTGGTATGAGGCCTCATACGGACAATAAAACTATGTCAACAACTTTTTGTTAGTGAGGCCTAGTGTGCTCGTACGGACAACAAGTCTTTGGTGAGCTTCTTACACCCAAGAGTCTTTGGTTGACGAGCAACCCCCTTACCCGAGGTTTTGTACTTCGTATCAGGTATAAATTTTATATATTTTGTTAAAATATTATTATAAATGTTATATATATTTTTAAAAACTATTATAAATGTTATATATTTTGTAATAATATTATTATAAATGTTATATAATAATTTAATTATATATATATAGGATAAGGATCCGTTAGAAACCACCCATTATTGCGAGAACCGCGAGAACGAATGTGAACACAACCAAAAATACCTAAAAAATCTAAAAAACACACAAACTTTTTTAATATATATTTTTTAAAATCGCTATATTTCGTCACGAAAAAAACCAAAAAAATCGAGTAACAATTATCCATTCACATGTGTATATGTATCATTTTTTTACAAATTCGGTAATACATTACCAATATTAGACAATTGCACTTTCAATTATACTACCATCTATAATACACTACTTTTTACATTACCAATATTAGAAATGCACATGTGCATCTATATGTAAGAACATGATATATGGTGTTTTGGTACACTACTTTGAATACACTTTCTCTTTCATCTATCATACCATCCATAATACACTACCATTATCTTCTACCATCCATAATACAATACCATTACCTCTTACTATACATAATACAATACCATTACCAATATGTATAATATTTTCACTTTATGAACTTGTACATCAACACCTTTCATACCATTGAAACAACATATTACATCATAAAGTGATAAATATAACCAAACCATCAACCACTAGATACAACTAACTAAAAAACATGTATATGGATCTACTTCATCATTCAAAATCACAATTTTTTTTACCAAAACACGTTATAACATGGTCATACATAATGATGCACATGTGCATTTTTAATATAGGTAATATAAAAAGTAGTGTATTAAGGATGGTAGTGTAAATAAAAGTGCAATTGTCTACTACTGGTAATATATTACGGAATATGTTAAAGAAATGATACATATGTACATGTGCATCGATAATTGTTACTCGAAATTTTTTTAATGACGAAATATAGCGATTTTTTAAAAAAATATTAAAAAATTGTGTGTTTTTTAGATTTTTTAGTTATTTTTTGTGTTCACATTGGTTCTCGCAATAAATGTGGTTCTCGCATAAACTCTACCTATATATAATATATACAATATATATATGTATATATATGTATATATGGTAAGGATCTAGAGTGAACAAGATTATAAGAATGAATTGTGTGAACTGATCTAGACCATTGATTTCCATAATTCTAAAGTTTTGATTAGTGACATGATTGTAATTATTGAGAGTTGTTTTTTCCTTTAAATTTAATTAAAAAGGATAATTCTGTAATTACAAAATGGGGCGATTTTTTAAAAATGGAAACATGAAAAGTTGCCATACATCTCGCCAGTTACTAGTTCCTCCAAATTCGCTTATATTGTTTGAGTATCCATTCCCCAAAATTCTTGATTTCCATGATGCTGCATTCCTATATTGTATGATGCTACATTCCTATATATAGTACGTTACACATGTGTCTACTGTTATGATGCTGCATTCCTTTATACAATACACGTATGTATATTATTATGATATTGCATTCCTTTATACAGTACACGTGTGTATACTATTATTATGATGTATTCTTGTATACAGTACACATATGTATTATGTGTATTGATCATAAAACGTTATTTATTCAACTTTTGCCTTAACATTTGTTAAAATAAAGCTTTAACTTTTTAAAATACAACAGTTATAACAGTGACCGTTTTGTTGTGTATTATGCAAAATACACAACCTAATTCCCGTACTAAAATATACAACCCAAAAAAAAGAATCTAACTCCAAACATAATAAACAACAATCCCTATATTACACGGTAACCATAAACTGAAATGATATGTTTGTATACATGACGTTGAACCTAAATGATATACAAATTAGTCACATCATTCATCAAAATTTACATATTTGATATTCATTCGTCTGGTTTAAAAGATATCTTGTTGTACGACATTCCTTTACGGTTTTTTCGCTTAAGTTATTTCAAACGTAAACGTTAAATGTACACTTAGTATGTTCTGTTTGAACGTAATACATATGTGTAATGTTATTATGTTTTGCAGCAGATATGTGGACTAGTTCTAGTTGTGTGTAAAAAAATGTGGCATTTTTATATATATATATATATAATATATATATATATATATATATAATTGAGGTTCACATGTGTATAACATATTAATATAGTAAATATAACGTGTAAAAGTCGAAATTTTCTATCCAGTAACAATGTTTGGAATATTAACAAAATGCTGTAAAAATTAAATGAAGACAAAATTCACAAAAAATAATCTAATTGCATGAAAACATGGGTATTTTATGTTTTTCAAACTTGAAATTAAAGCTCGATATCATCATCTTCGCTTTCTTCCAATTGTAAATCAGTTCTGGTATTAGTGTCGTCCTCGTGCGTGTGCTTGGCATCATCTTCATCACCATCTTCTTCCCGTTGTGTGCCTCAAGGAATTTTTGAAGAAGCCATGTATAAGACTCAATTGTCTCATTACGTTTAGGCTTGTTGGCTCTAGAGCATAAGACATATCGCCGATTAGTAACCATTATTTCGCCTACTTTTTCCTTCTGCGAAGTACCAAGATGAGTTCCGAATCCTGCTAGTTGTGCATACTCTTCATACATTGCAATAGCTTGTTCTATGGTACTAAATCTAGCTTTAACAAATGGTTTGAATCCTGGAGGGACAGTTGGTGTCCAGTACCTAGTTCCGTTAGGAGTTTCGTATACGTTGCTCACAACTGATTCAGCAAGAATTTAAAAAAGGTACATAATGTTTTATGACATTTAACATTGTAAACGTGTGTACTGTATATTATAAACTGGAATTCTACAACAAAGCTGCATCCTCGATTTATAATAATGCAGTAACTTTGACATTAACTGGAATTCTACAGCAAAGTTGCATCATCGATTTATAATAATGCAGTAACTTTAACATTATACACATGTGTACTGAATATTATAAACTGGAATTCTACAACAAAGTTGAAAACTCGCATGTAATAATGCAGTAACTTAACATTATACACGTGTGTATAGTATGTATCAACTGGAAAGTTTACAGCAAAAGTTGCATCCCCTTATCTAATAATGCATCATCTAAAAAGTATACATATGTGTATTATATGGTATCAACATTAAGTTTACAACGAAACTGCATCCTGATATGTAATAATGCATATACGGCGCACATGAATCTGCCTATTTGAATGAATTAACAAACACATGTGTACTAATTGTAACAACTGGACGTTTAAAATAACTGCATAATGACAAAATAAAAACCGCAAACTGCAAATAGGTGTATAATAAACGGGAATATATGCGTGTATATTAACGACTACATGTATCATTAATCTCATCAGTGCAAATGTTAAATGGACAAAAACACATGAAAACAATCTTACTCGATTCGTATATTCATCTTGAAAACTACGTATATGATAATAAAAACGAGAAGATCAAACCTGGGTGATCCATTGTTGTAACAAAGATGTCATCATTACTCGGTTCGTGTATATCTTTTGTGTTTTTTAAACGAATTGGAATTATTACAACCTGAATCCGCCATATTTGAATGAATTAACAAATACAAACTTTGATCCAGGGGAAGTTGAAAAAAAAAATAATCCCTGCTCAATATCTTCGAAAACAGTGTATTGCAAACGAATTCGATCTGATAAAACTGAAAATACGTATAAACAACTGGTGATCTACGAAATAATTAAAAAGATTATTAAATCCCTAAGATGTAGGGATTTTGTAACTGAATAATTGATTAAAAAGAAAAGATTTAAATGAAGATATATGGAAAAAATACGATCCTACCCTTGACACATAAAAAGAAAATCAATGGCTAAGATGAGTTCACACAGTTCACTATGAATATATTGTTAACAAATGATACTAATCCTATATATATATATATATTTGTTAACAATATCTTCAATATATACATATATATCAAATGTGTAAATGAAATTGTTATTTATTTTGTTAAAATATTATTGTAAATGTTATATATATTTTTCATATATGTTAGTTTAGGATTTTATGTCCCGCGATGAGTTGGAAGCTCGGGTTAAAGAAAAAAGGTTTAGATAATAGTAACGTTATTGTTACTAGACTGTTTACGAAACATATGACATGGCTCCAATGCTGCCGTAAGGGTGAGCATGAGAATAAAGCCATGGTTATAACAAAAAATGTGGATGCCCTTCTATTTGATAAGGTTTCTAGATGAAAGGTGTGGCGCTTGGCGGATAGATAAGCTGAACAAGAATCATAACACGAAACATAACCATGGCGCACTCAACAACATCTAGAGGGTTATGCGTATGTTAGGAGACTCACTCATATTGAGTTTAGATTGGTTAGGAGCTTGTTATTGTGAGATCCACTTCCATACTTGGTTTGGCAGGAAGATTAATAAGATGACTCCAAGGTGCGGATAGATAATACACAAGTGAGGTTTGGTTGGTTGAGTGTTTAGTTGGTCATAATTTGGTTGAAAGTTTTGGAAATTTTCTTTCAGTTTGGTACTTTATGTCGACATATTCAATAAAAGAAGTCTGGAGTAGTTGGTTGGCCACATGCTTTTCAAGTACCATTAAAGGTGTCTAATTATAACATTGCCTTTAAACATCAAATATACGTGTGTGTATATTGGATAACTAAGTAATGGGCTGGAAGAACCAACAAAAAAGAAAGGGTTTTGTTGACCTTTTTATTAAATTGATGTCTCATGTTTAAAGTGTGGTATAGTTTGTTAAAAGATAAACCAACACATTTTGTCTAAAAAATGTGCAAAATCTTAGATAACTAGAGGATCTAATCAAGACATATGACAATAAAAACCAGAGTTTGTGGTTTTCAAGGTTTATAGATTTAATATATAAATCCAACTCAAATAAAACGAATTCATGGAGTTTTAAACCCAGTTTTAACAAGGCAACTATAATTATACACATCCAAATGCATCGTGTGTATATATATAGTTATATACATGCGCTTGTTCGTGACCCTTTAGTCTTTAGAATACATATACAGGTAATAATGCAAAAGATTACATAACATTTTGAATAATGCAAAAGGATTACATAACATTTGAGAAAGTGATGAAGGCCAAATTTGAAATGAACATAATGGGAGAACTCACATTCTTCTTAGTTACGAAAGTGAAACAGCAAGATGATGGCATTCTGATCCATCAAGCCAAGTACATAGTGACATCCTCGAAAAGTACAAAATGTCTGATTGCAACCCAAGAACAATCCAGTCACCTCTCAAACTTTTCTCACACCCGACTTGTCTGTTAATCGTTGAATCTACAAATTAATGATTGGCTTTTTTATGTAAGCCAGCCGGCAGATATCATGTTTTCTATTTGTTATTGTGCTCGCTATGAGTCCGATCCCAGAGAACTCATAAATTGGCTGTGAAACGTTTCTTTTGCTATCACAGAGGGTCACCCATGTCATACCCCAACCGATGGCGGAAACATCGGAGTGAGACGAACGAGATTGCTCGAGACATCATAACACTAAATATGACAATATTTAATTAAACGATTCATTTCATTTCATTCATCAAAATGTCAAGTACAACATAATTCCAACACGATGTAACTTCAAATAAAACAAGTTCAACAAAACATAATAAATAACTTAGCATTCTAAGTGTGTTTCTATGCCATTCCTACTAAGTTTCGTCACATCAACATCCTCAACCTGCAACATGTTAAAAAGTATAGTTCAATACAAAGTATTAGCGAGTACACAAGTTTGAATCGTAGCATAAGTAATAAAAGAAACCATTTAAACAAATCCACATGTTAAGCTAGCCTACGAGATTAATGTAAACAAGGCATGTGAACTACAAGTCAATCCTCAAGTGTCACCGCATAATAGAATGAACTTAACATGACCACAAGAATACGGGCGGTGTGTTACTCCTATAGCGCTATACATGTTAAGGGGAGGCTCGTACGAAGTTAACGACAATTAGTATCACATAAGAATATTCTAAGTAAACAAATCGGGTATCACATAAGTATAGCATGTATGATGGATTGTTTATGTGATTGCATAGAATTAAAGTGTGATTTAGTGTGTTTTTGATCTAGTAACATATTGCACCAAAAAGTGTAAAGCGTAAAGGGGTTTCGAGTGTACTCACGGTTTTGAAAAGTTAAATCCGTGAAAGTGTTTGGTTGATTAGGGGACGAACACCGAGTTATCCTATACAAGGAAACATGGGTGTGTGAGTATTGGAATGATAATGGAGTTCGTTAGTTTAGGAATTTAAAGTATGCAAAAGTATGTATGTCGAAAGTATTAATCTAGATGTTAACGCTCGTTTTTTACACTATAAGCCCTGTAGGGTGTTTGTGGTTTTATGGGTCATGCCAATAGAATCGTAACAATGGTTAAATCTTAGATAAAATAACCTAATATTAGGACAAGTAACCATACGGTCATTGTCAAAGGTTCGGTTATAGCTATTATTTACATATATATGTTACATACTATATTAGCAAGTTTATCATATAATTCATGGATTTCATGGAAGTCATAGAAGTCATGCATGGAGATAGGAGGATAACCGTCCTTAACCTCTTTCGTAAGATTCTCAATACACAAATTGCCACAAGGACAATCCGGATGGTCATGAATGAAATAGAAGTAAGATACTTCACTAAACTATGTATCGACCAAGTAAGCAAGCTAGGTGCGTGCATCCCAAACATGGCAACGTTTGGGATGTGTCATAGCCTTGTTACTCAATTGAACGTGGAAAATAGCTTAGTGGATAGAAATCATCAAGTGAGGTGGTGGATTGAAAGTTGGACAGCCAAGGCCTCCATGTAATCACACCTTTACCAAAACACAAGCTTGTAAGCTTGGATGGTTTCAACACTTGTGGGTTAAGACCCTTAGTAAAACAACAAGTTTAGAGGTCTTTTTATACCTCTTAATTTGTATAAAATAACTCTAGCTAGCTCACTAATCATGGAAAACCTATGGTAACATCCCAAGAGGCTTTTCAAACAATGTAGAGGAAGAAAACATGTTTAAAACTTGAAGTTTTGAAGTTATGAAAGAAATAAAGATGGGCAGATAGTTGTAGACACTTTTGGACCTCAAAATGGTGAGGTTTCACCTTAGTTTTCCCAAGCAAACTTGTGAAAACCTTCCTAGAGGTTATCCAAGTGTTTTATAAGAAGAAACAAGGCTTGGTTAGCCAAGGAAGTGAGTTAGAACTCACTTGCAAACTGAAGTAGGACAGCAGTGAATTCTGGAGGTTTAGAGAGGTTTTGTGAAGTGTTGGGGGCTTGTAAAAGTGAGAAACGGATGGGGGAATGCTTGCTTTTATAGAGGGAAGATTAGGATTAAGTTAGGTTAGAATTTACATTTAATGGGGTTGGTTGGTTGTTAAACTTGATCAAGAAGAACTTAACACCTTGACAGTTTGCGACCGCAAGCTGTCTTTCTTTCTTTCTTTTTTTTGTTCTTTAATAATATAATTAGGTTTATTTGTTTGCTTAAATATTGTGTTTTATATATAATCTAAGTGTGAAGTGTTTGGAAGATTAAAAACATGTATAAAGGTGTTACATAACCCCTAAAAATAGCTTGCAAGTGTTTAACATAAGTGTGACAAGATTTATGATGCCAAAAGACTATGTATTTTGAGTTTAATTTGCTAATTGCTTGCTTGAATTGAAACGTTTAAGATTTACGAATGCACGATAAGAATCCACGAGTTAATTCGAAGCTATAATTTGTGTAACGAATACGTGTATGAACATAAGTATAAATGCGTATGAAGATTGCGAATTTCGTATAATTAATCAATTTGATTACAATGAAAGGCTTGGATTTACAATGATGCGGAAAATGTGATGCGATTACAAGGTTTAGGATTTCCAAAAATATAAGCACGAAGCAAACTTACTAAAAACGGAAAGTTACAAAAGCGAAGTGTTACAACCCACTCTTGGTTTGTGGTATCCTAGAGACAACAATTTTGATCTGGTGGCCTACTCTGTTGTTGTTCATGGTGGATGCAAAATGACTCAACGCTCTGTGTCTAGAGGTTGTCAATATCTGTTCATCGACAATGATGCTCGTCTTGGGATAATCAGAAATCCCATTTACCGATCAAAGACAAAGTACATTGAGATCAGGATTCATGCGACCAGGGATTCATCAAAGTTTTTCCCATCCACACTTATCTCCAAAAAGCTGACATTTTCACCAAAACCCATGACAAAACCAAGTTCTATAAGTTAGTACCATGGTTGGAAATGATCAACTTTGGTTAACACCCTTTCTCTAAGCTTTCATAGCTGTAAATACTCTATGTTCCTGCTTTCCTTCAAACCCAAGTATTTTTCAAAAACAAAATCTTGGAGTCTGTCGAACTGTGTACCTTGTTACTAAAATGAAAATTTCATTTCAAATAGAAAGGGATTTGTAAATAAAATTTTCGGGGGAGAATGTTTTGGTTATCATATGTGTGTTATGTGTAACCTTGAAAAAGTTTGTGTTTTTAGTTTTCATGTGTGATTTAGACTGATATGCTTCTATATTACTTGATATGTGCATCCAAATAAGAATCCGACTTTTGAGAAATGATAGAATTCTGATATGTCGTTATTCGCATGAATAGGACCCAGAGGAAGCAAGGGCTTCATCTTTAGAATAAAATAATGAAATCATGTGGATTCACCTCTTGCTTAGGTTTGCACAAACTGATTAAGTTCAAAAGAGACTGACAAATGTGTTGTCATAGATCAAAAGACACACAATGTTGTGAATGTATACATACTAAGAAAAGACTCCAAATAGTGAACTTAACAAAGGGATGCACCAATGTGCGTCAGTCTAAAGCCATACAGACATGTTTAAACCTCTAAAGATAAGAAAGAGGATCTCAAAAGCTAGGAAAGGAAAGGCATTCTGGTATGCTAAGCCTCCAAAGATTATGACAAGAGTGGCCATTCCTCTTGAATTCGAGATCTTTCTTACAAACTTGAACAAATGGTGGTACGATGAGAAGACTAGAGAAGCTCTAATCTGCACTCATCATAAGGAATACATTCGTCTCTAAGATCCAATGGACCTTTTCAGGTTTCAACAACAGATCTCATGTAGCTTTTTGGAAGATCAATCAATGCTGGAGCTAGGAATTATGTAAGGGAAAAAGCACTATAATTCAATAGAGTTGCTAATCGAGCACGTAAATTGAAGTTACAAATATTGAATCTTATACACTCCATCGAGGGCAAAAAGAAAATGATTGAAGATGTTGCTGATACAGAGACTTCATTCCCAACTCCAACTCCTCAAACTGAGACATCTCTCCCTTCACCAACTCCTCAAGCTAAAACGTCTTTCGTTGCTCATTCTGTCTCTCATCAAGAATGAGATCAAGATATGGAACCACCTTCTTTTGAAGAGTTCTCTAACATCATGAAAAGTATTAAAGAACCTATTGATGATCAAAGGATCCTAGATGATGTATTTGGAACTGAAGAGCGAAGATACACTGTTGATATAGTAGATGATCAGCTATCTCAAACCTCAAAATGACTCAATCAAATGTTTGATAACAACACCTATATAATTCCAGAAAAATCTAAACTTCAAAGGATGGTGGTGTTAAAGAATCTGAAGCCTATTAAAGAAACTGATGATCATCCAGATACCACTATTTTACATTATTCTTAAATCGTTTTTGAGCTTTCTATCATTTCGGGTCAAATTGTCAAACTAAGTGACATTTCAGATTTAATTATTGTTGAGAAACATCACTAGTATCGAAATTTTAGAGATTTTGAACTTACAAGAATAACGCTTACTGATGTTTGAGAATAAAGTATGATCATGGGCAAGTGGTAAATTCCCCTACCACTAGCCATTTAAGCTAATTTCCTATGAATACATATATCATAATTCACACCTAATGTATGCCATGCTAGCCGCATATGCGTTAGCTCCAACATACTATATCAGAAAATATTAACACGTGTCCTCAAACTAAAGACAGATGCTTCTTGGACCACTTGTTACTTCCAAACTTTAAAGTTTGTAAGTGATTATAGATTTTTCGGCAGAAAACTTCTGATTTCCATGCTATTGGCTCAACATTAAACTGTAACATCAAAACAACAATTTGAGAACAAATTTGGGGAAAAAGATCCCAATTCATCATTCACGAATCTATGAAAGTGGACCTTATTGTTGTTACTAACTAATACTAATACTATATTAATGAGCATATCAAAGGGACTACTTAAGGTAATTTGCCACTTCCCTTAAAATACCTTTAATGCATGATGTACAAGTGTTTAAAGCATATGAATATCAAGATTGAATTAACTTTCCAATAATACCCTTGGGCGGCATCTTCTCTCAAAAACCCAATATCCCGCTCATCCCAGCTGCACACGTTTCAAATCTCATTACACAACCCAATAACCCATCCTTTTCTCTCTCCATTCTCTCTCCAGGCGATTTTATAGATCTAGGGTTTATGGCATTTTCTCTCAAAATCGTTGATGTTTCAGAATTTATTGTTCAAGTGCTTGATCTGACACCAACCGGTAATAGATACTTGCATCCATTGTTACATTTTTGTTGATTTTTGTTAGCGTCTTACGTTTTTGTTGATTTTGATGCTCAGATCTGAGTCTTTTTCTCTCTTAAGGGAAGATTTTAGCATATTTTCATATTGTTTTCTGGAAATGTGAATGCAGTTGAACACGACGCCAGGTCTGTGGTTGTAGGTGGATGAGAGAACACGACGCCAGATCTGTGGTTGGGGGCTAGATTGGTACCGTTTCTTACCCTATCTATCGGTTTTGTTTGTTAAATTTTATATCTTGTAAGTTTTTTTTAAACATCTTTGTCAAATTTGTTATAATACTTTCAGATCTGTGTTGGTTTTGTGTTTTTTTAATGTTTTGTGAAGGGATCTACGGAGAGAGTATATATTTTTGTTTTCTAGAAATGTGAATATAGTTGAAAATGAGCAGGTGAAAGAGACAACACTGTAGGTTGGTTCAAGAACCTTGAAATTCAGCCTTACCATCGTCCTTTTTTAGGTTTCTACTTATACAAAATTCACCACATCTAATAAGTTATTTACACCAGGTTCTTATTTTTTATTTTTTTCTAAAAAGTCTAGGCCCTAATGATGTTCAAGTCTAGGTCAAGGCTCTTGTTTGTGATAGCTATGTTGATCATAATAAGTTAAATTCTATATGGTGTTACATCACTCACGCATGCCACCTTTTATTTTAGCTAATAACCATTTCTAAAAATGGTAGTATACTCTTTTTAGATTAGATCAGCAACTGAGTCTAGCACGTCTGATTATGATGAAGAGAAATTGAAAGAAGGTTTAAATTGTGTGATATGTTTTCTTTGCTTTTTAGGGTGAAGATAGGTGCTTCTCTTCATGGATGAAACGTGTGTTTCTTGATCAAGGGAAGTTAGCTGAGAAAGTTTCATGCTCTGGAGAGAAGCACTCATCTTCCTCCTACAAAGCAAAAGAAATTATAAAAAACATTATCATTAGAGATCCTCAGAAACAAATCGTTGTAATTATTGTTACAAATTTATAATGTTTATTTTTTATCGATTAATTTTTATCGTTGTAATTGTGTTAGCAAATTAATAAAGTTTAGCATATTGCATTTCGTATATGTATCGATTAATAAATTATAGTTAAAGCATTATGTATTTATGATTGATGATGGAAAGATTGATAAACTAATAACTAAAAAAATTAATAAAAGTATGTTGGAATTGAACCCTACAAAAGAACAGATTATAGAAAGCCAAAATATACTACAACCTCTGATCCAAACAATAATGTCACATCTACCATAATATACTACAACCTCAGCAGTGGTTGTCCAGCCGTGGTTGTCTACCACCAATAGTGTTTGCCTAACATCTGATGTTATTACTCCATGAAAATCTATGCGTTGCTGAAAGTGTATCCTCTGTTCCTACTTCCACTGTTTGTGAAACCACTGTTTTCCCAATCCACTGATAATCTATCCTCTGATAGTGTAAAATCTCCTCTGATCATTCCTCGGTACAGAACCACTGCTGGTCTCTAGCAGATAACCTCTGATCCAAACAATAATGTAACGTCTACCCATAATATACTACAACCTCAGCAGTGGTTGTCTACCACCAATAGTGTTTGCCTAACATCTGTTGTTATTACTCCATGAAAATCTATCCGTTTCTGAAAGTATATCCTCTATTCCTACTTCCACTATTGGTGAAACCACTGTTTTCCCAATCCACTGATAATCTATCATCTGATAGTGTAAAATCTCCTCTGATCATTCCTCTGTTTAGAACCACTGCTGGTCTTCAGTAGACAATCTCTGATCCAAACAATAATGTAACATCTGCCCATAATATACTACAACCTCAGCAGTAGTTGTCCAGCAGTGGTTGTCCAACACCAATAGTGTTTGCCTAACATCTAATGTTATTACTCTATGAAAATGTATCCGTTGCTGAAAGCGTATCCTCTGTTCCTACTTCCACTGTTGGTGAAACCACTGTTTTCCCAATCCCCTGATAATCTATCCTCTGATACTGTAAAATCTCCTCTATTCAGAACCACTGCTGGTCTCCAGCAGAGGGTTTCCAAATAACTGTCATCCAATATCCAACAGAGTTTACACGTGCACATATGATAGCCATCAGACCTTTATAAACCCTGTTTCATCCAAACATAGTTTCTCCTTGTCGTTTCAATTTTAAAACCAAAAATCTCTCATCAATTTCTCCATTACTCTCCTTGTTCTCAAAACCCTAATCACTCACTTCTTCACCATGAATCTCATTATCAATTTGTGGCGTCTTTAGACAATTTGTGGAGTGTTAAGTTTGTTTACCTCTTCTACTTATATAATGACCTTTTTTTGCGCGAGCTAGATATATGTTTTTTGCTCTAAAAAACAATAGTAATTTTTTTTATGTATACTTTTTGTATTTCTTGTCGTGTGATGTAGGATGCAGACCTATAATGTGACATGTAAGTATGCGCTTTTGAAAATATAAAAAAATTCAATTGCCATGGTGTGGTTTTTAATATAATAAATGTTAGTGAGAAATTTTCCGTCATTTCAGTTATACTGTTTGTAGTTACTGTTTCTTCAGCTTTATCTATTAAGGCTGTAACACGTCACAGCTTTTTATGTTTGGCGTTTTGTATTTTAATGGCATTTTATAGATAAAGATGGCAAAATTAAACTTTTGTAAGGCACCATTTTTTTTCTATTCTCTTGTATCTTGTTTTATACATTTCAGTAATATTTGGAGTTAATGTATTTTATTAGCTAAAAATTAGATAACAAACCACAAAAAATGACACCAAAAAAATATCGAAAAGAAAAAAATAAAAATGCTAATCCAATTTCTCATCCAAATCTTCACTGCCATCAGTCTCTTATTCTTGAAGTTTTTGTCCCCTAAACCTTTGAATTCCTTAGATAGGTGCCGATTTCCCTACACAGCTGAAACGTCCTGCTCTAGGCGAAGCTGATCATTCAACAAAATATGGCATTTTAGTTTTTGGTGCGATCTTTTGTTGTTGACTGTTGAAGTGGTTTTGTGGATGCTGGAGACATAGATCGATGCCGTTTTTGTAGATGCTATTATTGGGGTGTGATTATGAAAGGGTTTTTCGCTTGGATGATATTTGGCCATCATATGCTCATCCCACTCTTATCATTTAAAATGGATTCCAAAATAGCATTTAGACTGGCATAGGTCTCTTTTTCTCATCCAAACCTTTCTCAAGAATAAAGCACACAAAATAACATATCACTGTCATCAGTCTCTTTGTCTTGAAGATTTGTCCATCTCATTCAGCAAAATCTTTTAGAACACACAGCTTACAGGTTTGCCATCTGTTATTTTGAACTTTTTGGCGTTTTAATTTGAACAAGGTGAGGTTTATCTCAATAAAATTTGGCTAGTTAGATGGACAACATTGTTATGCTCACTTGATAATGACCTAAGAATGTTGTCCACCTCATTCAATAAAACTTTATCGAGAACACAACTGAATCTCCAAGAAACAAGGTTTGCCATATGGTATTTAGTAAATTATGGCATTTGCTTTTGGTGTAATCAATGGAAGGGCCTGAGGTTGTTTATATAAGATGTTTTTGGCACGTAGTTTGGGCGGGAATTTTCTGTAACAAATTTCAGTAATAAAGATGGCACGTCCTATCATTAAGTTACTGTTTGTTCAGCTTTATCTATTAAATCTGCAACACATCAGTCGCATCCACTGATCAGAAACCACTGATGACAAACCACTGCTAACACACCAACAGTAGTTGTATAGCAAAACCATTGATAAACCACAGACTCACTAACCACTGATGTTATACTCAGTAGTGGTTGTCTAGCAGTGGTTGACTACCACCAATAGTGTTTGCTTAATATCTGATCTTATTACTCCATCAGAGGTTAGCAACATCATCAGTGTTTGTCTAACATTTGATGTTATTACTCTATCAGAGGTTAGTAAACTCATCAGAAGTTTGGCAAGGATTCTTTTAGATGTTGGCTCATCAGTAGTTTGACTTTATTTCATCATCTATTATGACTATCTTTTATTTGAAGTTGCAAGGTATTTGGCACTTTAGCAATTTACAATGAATAATGGATAACCAAAGCATCTTAATCATGCTTCTAGCTCGAGTGCATCTACTAGAGCCGAAAAACGAAAAGAGTATAACAAAAGATACTATGCTGCACGCAAAGAAAATAACAAAGTCTTGAAATTTGGGAGTGGTGAGGTCTCCCGAAGTTCTTCATCAATATCTTGAATGAGTAATAGATCAACATAAAGGACACCCTTAAGAAGTTTAGAAACTAATATTACTCAACTTACCCAAATGACAAATGAGAACGCGTCAAGCACATTCCCCTCTGTAATTGATGTAGTCGTGCTTAGAACATCAAGAGGTTTCTATTTATTTAATAATGATTTCTTTGTCGAACTTGACATCTTTAACAACCTTCATTACTTAAGACAATGATTTTTTTAGGGGTTCAAATTCAACCGCATACACTTTTACCTAAATTTTATGAAGTAGTTGATCAACCTTCCTTCCAAGATGAGAACGTAGAAGATGATCCATATAACTTTGTTTACGATCGTGTACCTAGATAGCATCATGTTTAAAAGAGCAGGGTGCATGTCTTGATTGTAGAGCAAACGTTTTCAATTTGAATTTGATACCTTTTGTTGTATGGGTGGGAAAACTGTGTTAGCAAATTCAGAAATTCCAGAGGAATTGCACCGGCTTTTCACATCGCAAGATGAAATTCGAAATATTTTTAGGCAAAACATTCATGCTTATAACACCAATTTTTCTTTTACCTCAATGGGAGTGACGTTGGATGATACATTAAGCAATATGAGAGACGGTGTATATACTTTTCGTGCACATAGAGGAATATATCACAAAATCGACCAATTAGTTCCGACGGTTGGAACCCCTAAGTACCTGCAGTTTTATTTTTATGATCCTGATGCTAAGTTAGATCTTAGACTCCAATGGCCAAATCTTGATCGACGTATTACTCAGATTTTCACACGCGTTCTTTCTACAAACCCATATGTCGATACATTTCGAAGACTTGCGGAACTAGGACCTCTGGACAACTATAGAGTCACTTTGGATACTTCGGTTGAACTTGACCAAAGGGTGTACAACTGACCAACGACATCGGAGGTATATAAAATGTTATAAAAACACCGTGAAATATAAAAAATTGACCACAAACTACCATTGATCAGAAACCACTGATGACAAACCACTACTAACACACCAACAACAGTTGTATAGCAAAACCACTGATTCAACCACAGACTCACTAATCACTGATGTTATACTCAGCAGTGGTTAGCTACCACCAACAGTGTTTGCCTAACATATGATGTTATTACTCCATTAGAGGTTAGCAACATCATCAGTGTTTGTCTGACATCTGATGTTATTAGTAGTGTTTGTCTAACATCAGAGATTATACTAATTACAATTATTTAATAGTGTTGCTTATTTACTTACTTATAGTTGATGATTATATAGGTTGCTGGTATATGGGTTGAAGGTAATGACAATATCACTTCGTATAACCGAAGTATTGTTATTTACAATAAGTCTAAAGATAGCCAAACTATTCAGCCTTGCTTCAGTTGTTACGATCCATTGTCGTATCCTCTATTTTTTCCTAATGGTGAGTCGGGTTGGCATGCTAACATACCATGTCATGGAGTATTGATCAATGAGGTTCGCAACAATGACAACACCGAAGGAGAAATCGAAGGTACCAATAATTTATTATTCTTTTAAGTGACGATCATAAAAATAACCTAATGCGTTTTATTTTATTAATCGTTTGCTTTTAAAACATCTACTTCCTTGTTTTGTATATCGATAACTAAAAAAATTAGGAAAAATACATCACCAAAGAATTGATAAACTAACGGAAAAACAAGTGCCAACATATCACGAATAAGAAAACTAACTTAAGTACTATATAATATACCACGAGACGACTCATAAATTAACTAGTAAACGAGTATCCTATTTAAATCATCACTCCCACCGCATCACACAGGTAAATGACTAGTAATAATAAAGGGTAACTTTTGAAGGGAAGGAAACCTATTGGTTATTTCTAAAGTTGAATTTAAGTCCTGGGACTACAAATTTGCATGATGAAATCAAAGTTTTATTACTTACTGATAAATTTCCATTACTTTATTATTAACTTATAAATATTTTTTTGTTTTTAAAAGTTAGCAAAAAGCTATTTATATATGATTGCATCCCAAAACTTGTTATAAGGAATTGTTCGTTAAGCTTAACGGTCAAGGGATTTAATCATTCAATAAAAAAACACTTAAGAGCTATAAATGACATAATAACGTACCTAAAAGACTTACTGAATCTAATAGCTGATTAACACTCAAGAGGTCAATAGTTTCAGCTGTTGCCAGTGAAAGCCGGTTAGTACTTTCAGATGGATCTCCATGAAAATCATCATCCATGAAAAAAAGTGGAGCATCCTAAACAAAAAAGCACAAGAAATTTTATTGCATACAAAACAAATGAGTTCTCTAAAGAAGCTTCTCTAAAAATACAGAAGAAGAAAAAACCTCACCTAGATATTTCAAAACCAAACCAAACCAATGAAAATGACCAATTCATGGAGCTATGAAGAACTTTACTGTATACAAAATAAATAAATTCTTGGAAATACCTCTTAAAAGATAGGGAAAAACAAAAACCTCACCTATCATTTTCAAGGTCTGACGGTTGGGGATTTAACAAGCAATAGCGGCGACATATATATGGCCATTAGCGGCGACGGCATCTCCGCTAAAGGTCCCTTAACCACAATAAACCCTAGCCACATAAATCTTATCCAAGTTAACCCAATAGCGGCGACACGTTATCAATACCGGCGACGCGCCGTCGCCGCTAAAAGTGTCGACGTACCAGTCCCTATACAACGCCATTTCTTCCCTCCTCCTTCATTTTTCCCCCAAAAGTCGCTTGAGCACCGTCGGAGACCCCCGTTTTTTGCCCAAATCGGTTAGTTTAACTCTCTTTATGTTAAATTTCTTATCTACATTTGTTATATGTTATAGGCTTTAATTTTTGCGTTTTTGTTTATTTTGTGTTTGTGGAATAAAACTCGGATCACCACCTCTCTTCTCCGGTCACCACCATCATTTCTCCGGCACCACCTCTTCTCCGCGGTCTTCGTTTCCTTGAAACTTTAAAAAAAGGTTAGTTTTATATGTATTTTTTTTGTTTAGAAATTGTATAATTTTTTGTTTAGGTATGTAAATGTGTACGGAAGGATGAATTTTTGTATGTAAAAATGTATAATTTAGGTGTGTTTGGTGAAAATGTGTATATAAAAATCTATGTATTTGTTGATGTAGGTGTATGTAAGGATGGATGTTTGTATGTAAAATGTATGATGTAGGTGTATTTGGTGAAAATGTGTTTGTAAAAATCTATGTATTTGTTGATGTAGGTGTATGTAAGGATGAATGTTTGTATGTAAAAGGTATAATGTGGGTGTGTTTGGTGAAAATGTTTTTGTAAAAATCTATGTATTTGTTGATGTAGGTGTATGTAAGGATGAATGTTTGTATGTTTAATGTAGGTGTGTTTGGTGAAAATGTGTATATGGAAATCTATGTATTTGTTGATGTAGGTGTATGTAAGGATGAATGTTTATGTGTATGTAAGTCTATGAATGAATGTATATAGTTGTATGTTAGTATGTAGGTGTATGTAATTGATGAACAATTGTGCATCTATATGATTGCAATTGGTAAAAAATGTGTATGCTAGTATATATGTTTATAAGTATGTATATGTGTTGGTAGTATAAATTATGTTTAAATTTCATGATTTCTATGTTTATGGTTATGTTTGAAAAAAAATATGTTTAACTTGATAATCTCTATGTTTATGTTTAGGTTTGAGAAAAAAATATATTTAACTTCATAATTTGAATGTTTATGTGTAGGTTTGAAAAAAAATATATTTAACTTCATATATTTAACTTCATAATTTGAATGTTCAACTTTGATAATTTCTATGTTTAAGTAAGTTTGACAAATATATATTAGTTAGGAAATACCCTCCTTAAATTAAAATCATCATTTAAACCATAACGAACATAAAAAATACCCGCCAAAATTGAAATATTTATTTAAAAGAAAAGGAGCTAATAAAAGACTCGTCCGATATATATTAGTCAGGAAATACCCCCCTTAAATTAAAATTATCATTTAAAACATAACGAACATCGAAAATACCCGCCAAAATTGAAATCATTATTTAAAACAATCCCTGCTAATAAAATAGTCGCCCGAATTTAAACCATTATGAAGAACATTACAAGCTTTAAAAACTGCTCCCGAGTTTGAATTCATCATTTTAAACATAACGAGCTTAGGAATACCCGCCCGAAATTGATTTGGAAATTAATTTCAGGTTGTCCCGTTTAACTTGGGCTGCTTTTTAAATATTTTATATCATTTAGGATATGAATGTGGATTACACGATTGTTTGTTTAAGAAGGATTCGGTTATCATTTTCTCTTTGCTCCTCGGGTATATATCATTACATATATACTTGAGAGCTAAGAGGAAATGCTGTCGAATTTTTCTTAAATAAACAATCATATAATGCACATTCACATATGAGATAAGGTGTTTAAAAAGTGGGTTTAGCAGCCTACCCTTGTCTTGTTAATTTTAAATTAGATTTTCTTTCAGTTGCATAATGACTTACGATAAAAGTTGGATTGATTCCCCACGTCATTCACCTCACTACAAGCAAGGACTCGAGTCTTTCATCAAGATGTGTGAAAAAGTGATAAAAAACGACGACGAAGTTAGATGTCCTTGTATCGTATGTTTTTAGCTGCTGTTAAATTTTTTTTTTTAACTTTTAGCGGCGACAGGCATCGCCGCTATTGATAGTCCACCAAAACCACTAAAGACAAAATAGGGCATTAGCGGAGACAGCCGGACCAATAGCGGCCCAGTAATAGCGGTGACGCTTTAGCGGCCACGTGTCGCCGCTAAAGGTCAATTGCGGCGACAGGAGGGACCAATAGCGGCGATAGCCGTCGCCACTAAACCTACCATTTTCTTGTAGTGTATACATTTTTACACACCTAGTTATATGAATAAAAATTTCCAGAATTAATCAACTAATTTCAATTTAATTCAATGAAGATAACAAACTTTCATCAACGTTATTCAAATTCATTCCCGGTCACACCGGTAGTGTTCGCTTTGGGACTATAATATTTTGAGCCGCCCGATGGTATGTAAAGTTTCGATTGAAAACACACCAAAAATGCTCTCTTAAACTAACACATATAAACAAGAATCTGCTCGGTTGACCAAAAATATAAAACATATGTTAAGATTTCTCAAGATGGAAGAAACCAGAGTGAGGCGTAGATGTAGACGGTATTTGGAGAGTGGAGAAAGCAATTGATTCACTCATTTGGGGGAAAAGGGTATGGATATGAGATGTGATGTGGAGAGGGAAACTAGAAAAAAATGTAAAAATGAACATCCATAACGAATGTTACTCTAAAACAATTAATTGTAATATACGAAACTAAATAATATTATAAAATGTGACTCCAAAATAATTGTTTATATATATTGGTTATTAATATAATTAAAATCGTTTTGATACGGATTTTTAGTTTTGCTATAACATAAATAGTATTAGTTTTATATAATGAAAATAGTATATTTTTCACTTTTACTGAAGTTTCATATGTATACTTTATCATGATTTGCGTATTTCAATCAAGCCAAACTATTTTCGACCTTCTTTCATCATGATTAACCACTTTTAAGCAAAGTAGACCATGGTCATGATACCTATGATTAAGGTATAGTGTTTCGTATGAAGAAAATTAGAGACGAAATAGAATGAATCATTACGAGTGGAGGGAATAAAGAAAAAAGGTGTTTCTTTGATCAATGGAATGAAATCACCCATTTCATAAGACATTTCATCCTCTCAAAATCATTCCATCTACCCCATGTTTTTTTTTTACATTCCATCCTCTTGCTCCATTCATCAACACAACAACCCACAGCCACCACCACTGCAGCCACCCATCGGCCACCATTGCAACCCACCACCGCCACCAACCATCACTGCCGTCGCCACCAACCTTTGCCAGCCACCGCCACTACCAACCACCACCGACGGCTGCTCCGGCACCCTTGTCATCGCCACACCGGCGTCGCTGCCACACCGCTACTCGCCGCAGCCACCTATAACCACCCACAATCACTACTACCGACCACCACCACCACCACTCAACGTTGATTTTATTCCTTTATTTTTTTTGCCTACCAAACAATACACAATAATAATTTATTCCATTCACACATGGTAACCAAACAAGACATGGAATAGTAATGATCCTTTGCATTCTCTCGCCCATTCCATTATCTCGTTCATCTCATTCCTTCATCCATTCAAGTACCCCATACCAAACAGACACTAATAGTTATATCTTTTAACCACCCATAATGGACAATAATAGTTCATATATGTGTTAATGGACTACGTTAGGCCTTAATAATCACGTGAATCATCATAGACTTTATTTAATCACGCTAGATCTTAAATTGGTAAATTGAGTTGTAATGTATCATACTAGATGATAATAGTTCACAATAAGAGATGATACATGTCTCAATGCATTGCTAGCTATTATAATGGGCTTTATTAGGTCTATTATGTCTTTAAAAGTTTGATTCATACAAGGTCTTAATAATGATGACAACTCTTAAAGGAGCATGAGGGACTGGTGTTTCAAATTGTTTTATTAGGTTATATTGATGCAAATTAAAAGCAATGTTTTAGTAACATACTTTGAATCGTTTGACCAATATTTCTATTTGACATTTAACCAAAAATAATATAGTTATTTTAGCAAGACTAACTTTTAAATTTTGAAGAAAAACAGTACAAAAATTAATATTGGTGTATTAATTTAACCTTATTTCTAGTTTACAAACAAATTATTAGGTCAGATGATACTAAATTTGATTATATCTTTTGCATCTTAAAATTAAAAAAAACAACTAATATATATTACTTATATATAAATAAATAAATTGTGATTATGGTTAATGGTTTTCAAAAACCATATGAGTTGAGGTAAACTAACACTGTTACACTTTTACTTTTACACATAGCTAGTTCTCTACATCTCTCTCTCTCTCCCTCTCTATCTATCTCTCTCACTCTGTCATCATCAACCAATACAACACACCGCTGCAAACTTGCCACTGCCACCAACCACCTAGCCACCACCACTGTAGCACCACACAAACAGTATTGCCATCACCGTACCACCACCACCGCCACCAAACTGCCGTATTCAACCTTGTAACCATACATGTTTTGTTCATTTCTCTCAAAGCAGTAAACTCTTCGTTAACCATCATCGTCACGACCGTCGGCCCGGACCCACTTATAACACTGCAAAATCCAAGATCTAGATACGTGAAAGCCTGTAGCAGTGGTGGTTTCGCTCAGATGAGATGAAACCGAGCGTCACAACGTCCGAGCACCGCCAATCACCACATCAACCTACATCTAGCCACGTTTTACTTCTTACTCCTAAGCGAACTTTTTTATTAATTTCCTGTATCTACTGTTTCACTTGTTTAGTGGATAAAATTTATAAATTACAACGTACTCCGGGTAAAATTATATTGGTTATTTTAACCAATGTAGATGTTTTTTGTCTCAAAAGTGAACTCAAAGTTATAAGCAGTATTTAAATAGCATATTTTGAATCGTTAAACACGAATATGTGTATTTGATGTTAAAAATAATAGCATATTTTAATAAATTGCTAATTTTAAATTTTGAATGAAATACCATATTAAAAATAATATTTGTGTATTAATTAAACCTTATTTCCTGTATCTACTGTTTCACTTGTTTGAGGATCTAGTGAGGTGCACACACGGACCATATGACAAGATGACGAAGTTCCGACAAGGTTCAAATCAAATCAGACCTTGTAGGTCCTGATCGGTTAGACTTCAACCGCCCCAGCGAGATCCGACGGCGCATCTCCACCTCCGACGAGCTCCGATTGTTTTTTTTTTGTGCTGGTTTTGTTGAACAATGGCGGTTGAAGGTGGTGGTTGCAGTAGTAGTGTAGGAAGGTTGTGGTGTTGTCTACCAGCAGCGGCAACGACACAACCACCAAACAACATCAGTGATGACTACTAGCGGCTTCGGTGAACTCAAGTGTCCGCGGGTCCTTTGGACTAGGGTCAAACTTCGGGTCAACGAAAACCGATCAGTCAAACGAGTCAAAACGCCGGGACAAGATTTGGTCAACGAGTCAGATTCGGTCAACGTCTAGTTCAAGGTGAACTCGAGTTAGCATGCGAGCACGGTATACAGGATGCCTTAGTATTAGCATCAACTTAGTGAGCTGATGATTCAAAGTCAGTCTTTCTTTGCACAAGTATATAAAGTTGAGTTCATCACCCCAATTGTTTTAGGTTTTACATTTTTATAAATGTTTTCGGGTGTAAAGACATACAAGTTTTGAAAAAGCATACAATTTTTAGTGAGCGAAAATTACTTATTTCTAAACCTTGTTACAAATGAGTTCCAACTAACAATAATGTTTTACAAAAGCTTTATGCCAAAACACCGGTTTTACAAAAACATATGCATTTTTCAAAACATGCATGATTACAGACTAGTTACCTAGTTATAATTAGGACTGGATTGTCCTACATACAAACATAGGGACTGGGTTATCCTACATACACACATAGGGACTGATTTGTCTTACACACGAACTTAGGGACTTGGTTTTCCTACATACAAACGTAGGGACTTGACAATAAGGGTCGTAGAGTCCTTGTAAAAAATGGCACAACTGTACAGTGAAGTACTCACTAGAGTACACGATATTGCCAGGTATCCACTAGCATGAGGTTGATTATTGGCTCATGTGGGCATGTTGTCTTGTCCTACGTGAGCAGTGACGGTTATACAAGTTTTTACATTTACAATGTTTTCAAATAACATGCCAAAGGAAATGGATTATTAGGTTTTCTCAATATTATCTAAACTGTTCTCAAAAAGATTTAACTCAAGCCTTTTACTAAAAAATTATGAACTCATCAACTTTATGTTGACTTTGTAGCAGGTTTTTATCAGGTTTCACATTCAAACTATGGCACGGTTGGAATAGGAGAACCCTTTTTGGGGATCGAGTACCTTAGCGGGCATTCAACTTCCTAGAAGTCTTAGCATTACATTTCTGATATGCAATGAAGATACAAGTCGGATCACCTCGGGTTTTACGGTTGTGACATAAATAAATAAATTATGATCATGGTCTACGGTCTTCAAAAACCCCATATGAAGTAAACAAACACTTTAACACTTTTACTTTTACACATATCAAGTTCTCTACACCTCTCTATCATAATCAATCAACCAATACAACACCACCACTACAAACTTGCCATCGCTACCAACCAACTAGCCACCACCACCGTAACACCACACTCGCAGCACTGCTACTACCTCAGCAACACCACCACAAAACCGCCATATTCTACCTTGTAAACTACAAATGTTTTGTTTCATCTCTCTCTAAGCACTTGACTCTTCATCAACCACCATTGCCACGACCATCGCCCCGGACCCACTTATAACACCACAAACTCCTAGATCTGGATACTTGAAAGCCAGCAGCAGTGACCACGACCGAGCACCGCCAATCGCCACAGCAACCTACATCCAGTCTTGTTTTACTTTTTACTCCGAAGTGAACTTTTTTATTAATTTCCCGTATGTACTGTTTCACCTGTTTGTGGGTAAATTCTATAAATTATAACATACTCCGGGTAAAATTATATTAGTTATTTAAATGAATATATTGGTTTTATCTCCCACAAGTGAAGTCACAATTATGAAGAATATTTAGATAACATATTTTTAATCGTGTGACGAATATGTGTGTTTGATGCTTAACCAAACATAATATTTTTTTAAGAAGATGCTAACTTTTAAATTTTGAATGAAAAACCATATTAAAAATAATATTAATATATTAATTCAACCTTATTTCTTATGCATACAAATTATCTAGTCAAATGTATATATTATTAATAATTAACATTGTTTGGTTGCATGCACATGAGCTTTGTGCTTTAGTGAAAATGAATTCGAATGACTTATTCATCTGGATGGCGCAACTCGTTAGAGACCAATTCATCTAAGCTATTTAAAAAGATTTCAGAACCAGTGAGGGAACTAAAATAGGTACATATTAGCCCGCAAAAACTTTCTTTTCTTAGATTGTTAAAATTATGTTAATTCAATACCATAGAGAGTAAATCAAAAGAAGATTTCTTTTAACATTCTAATGCATATAAATATAAGAAAAAAGAGTTATTTAATATATTCATATTTAGTTATCTATACAAACAAGTTTGATCAGGATTAAATGAGACCAATGATTTAATATATCATCGATTTCATTTTGAGGGTCTACACCCTTGGCTCATACGTCACACAAGGTTAGAATTCTATATCTTCCGGTGGTATTTCACTAATGGCTATGAGAGAGAGGTTAAAATAGACAGGGGATTTTAAGTTACTTTTCCCAAACCAAACGAAATTCAGATAAATTAAGAAAATAAAAATGATAAATGTCAAACTTTACAAATGAGAATGAATTATATTCTTTTTCTTTACCAATTAGATGTTACAAGCAACGCCGTTGAGATTGCATGAAATCTAACTACCCTAACAAGTTTATATTACAAAGTTGGTTAATCGTCATAAGTCCTAAAGGGTTTCTATAAATAATGATGAATTCGTTTTAGCTATTCACATTATCTCCATGTTGTGGTTTTCAAGAGACACTAGCTCGGATAAGCAACTCAAAGTCATCTTTGCTCTTAATTAGACTAAGTCGTGTATACCGATCTTTGGCACTAAAGGTATTTCCACTTTGGCCGATGATTTTCGCGGCTTTTAGCACCGCAGCACAATCGTTGTCTTCTTCTCTTTCGCATTTTACCCATGCATAGGCTACAGTTATTATTAATCAAAACCATTAGTTTATAACAAACATTTCAAGAATCATGATATAACACAAGCTAGTAAATAGAATGTTTGAGATTGCAGTTTATAAATAAATAGTTAAGGAGTTAAATGTAACATGACCAATAAATAATTACATAGCGAAATTACATCCACTACAAAATTATTTATTTTATTAGAAATATTAAGTGATTAGAACTATTTGACTATACCTAATTACTAGAATATACCAAAATACTAGAATTATGTTAGTTTTACTTTTAATATTTCCAATCTTTGGCTAAAAATATCAAGGGTGTTACGCTAATGTTGCATAGGCTGTTTCTTTTAGCTTTATTATAAATTTTCAATTTCTTTTAAAGTCAAAAAAGTTTTAATTTTTATTTTAGAACAACCAGATTTTCTCATAGAATTACCTGGAGATGGTTGCCTAGTTTGAAGAAAGAAATTACAATGCAAAGGATGTCTTCACTGGATTGAAAATCTTGTTGACTTTGAGAAGACAGAAGTCAATCTATTCCAACGGTGGCTCATTTGGTTGTAAGCGAATTCGAAAAACGGTTTTCCATCTTCTTTAATTGCGACTTTTAGAACCTTTAAAACTCTTAATTGAGTGTCCTTTGAAATCCCGGCATTAGCCAAGTAGATATAGTTTAAAACCTTATCATATACGTCTTTATCTTTTATAATCGCCCACCTATACATACATAATCAGCCAAGTTCAATACCGGACAAATGATAATTAAAAAACTACAAGGCGCAAACAGTTTTATACATACCCAAAGCGTGTACCGGCATGACCTGTGAGCTTAGAAAGACAAAAAAATCATGCGATCATGATCTGAAGGGCCCGGGATAGGTATAAACTGTGGCTAAAAATAGGCATGATCGTGTATTGTCTTCCCTCCTATAACCGATTTCTTCAACTCCCCACCTGGATTGGTTGGTGAGGTTACAAATTCAATAACATCCGTGTTATTTGTTGAATTATTTGGTTGCCATGAGTTTGTGTCTCCTCTGTACACAAAGTTCTTAGAGTTAAAGAACCTTGTTTGATCCTTGTACAACTGTATAACCGAAAAAATGTTGATTTTATGACTTGATTAATGTAATTTATATGTTGTCTTTTGCGCATATCAGCTGGACTTTCGACTCATTGTGTTTTGGTCATGGGGTGAAGCTTGGAGGATTGGTACAATGCGTTGTCTTCCCATCTTCGATACTTATTCAGGATTTTGTCGTTAATTTGTTTCTTTTGTACATTTAAGCTCTTTTAATCCTTAAAATCAAAAGTATACAAAGAAACACACTTTTTCCAACATTAGTACTAAATAGGGTTGTTATTATATCGTATTTGATATAATTTATATGTTGCATTTGACGCATATCAAATACCCCATGCTTGAATATTTTCTTGTCATCAAGCAAAACTCTTTAATATTTGCTTAACACCTAAATGGACTAGGTAGAGAATAAGTTTTTTAGGTCTGCTTGTAAAGTGTCGGAAGTCCAAGTTCTTTTTGTTCTTGTTTTTATATTATTTACAATCCTATTCGCTATGATCTGTGTTAAACATTTTTTTAAGAAAAATAAATATTTTTGGGCATAACATGCCTTTATAAAATTTACAAATTCACACCTTACAAGTGATCACTCAACACTCGGGCGTAAAATGTATAAGTGAAATGCAGCCGTAAAATGTATAAGTGAAACGCTCGCTACCGGTGTGCGACTTACTCCTACCATATTCTTGGCAAGAAATCAACCTCCTACTTTTTAACAAAAGTATTTGTAAATATCAAGAGAACTTTTTAAAAAGGGTAGGTTTTAGCTAGGAGTATGATAGTTTTATTGAAAAGTGGCTAAAAACGTAAAATGTTAGTTTCTTTTGAAAATTCATTTATTTGTGACTTAGATATAAACTATAGGTTTATAAGCAATAACTTTGCTTAATTATTTCAAATAACTAGACAGATTTTTTTTATAATAAACTAAGTCACTTCTTTGTAAATTTCAAAAGAACCGTATTTTACTTAAATAAAGGGGTGTGAAAAGAAAAACTAATTTTTGGGTTATTGGTAGTTTATGCAAAACGGCGTTTTGTGGGTTTTTGAAACAAAATGTTTAATCTTGAAGGGGTTAACTAGGGGAATATTTTTGTTTTTGTTTTTATTTTTGGTGTGTAGATAAGAAGAAAATAAAGTTGAAAATGAAAAATGGTTTTAAAAATCCTAATGCCTCCATCATATACTTACTTGAAGTTTTCGGTATGGACCGGGAATGTATCGTCTTGTCAAGTTCTAGATTCGTAAGAACAATATGGCTATTCACACAAGAAATGAAAATGAGCATTTAGTTAAAGATATAATTTTGAATGCTCAATAAAGGCTCAAAAACTCACATTTTTTGTGGAAAAAGGGTAAAAGTGTGAAATCATACATACAATCAAATTTTACAAAGAATTGTCATCCCTTTTTATAAAATTTTCTTATATGGTTCTTTTTATCACGACGCTATCGGTTGTAAACTTTACAAAACTTGAAAATTTTTAGATCTTGGTTTCTAACTTAAACTATAAACATGACAAAAACAAACTAAAAATATATTTTTGAAAAGGATTTGGGGTGTGTTAGCATTTCCAAATAGAGTTTTGTGTAAGAAATATTTTTAGGACAAACAGTTTTAAGTTAAGCTTTCCCCCACACTTAAATCACTCATTGTCCTCAATGTGACCAAAATTGGCTATAATTAATTAAATACGTAAACATGGGTTAAAAACAACAAATTTTTCAAAAACTTGTAATAGGGCACGGGGCATGTCAGGTAGGCACGACCCCGTTGTGAAAGTGCCAGTATCAAATGTTTTTTGGAAAACTTATAGAAGGTGGACACGGGGACGTGTTAAGGAGGCACGACCCTATGTGGCAAGTTCAGAGGAAAAAGGTTCTAGCGACAAGAAGGACACGTGGGCATGTCAGGTAGGCACGCCCCTGTATGTAGCTACTGTTAGTTTTTAGAAAAGATGGTAGGTGTCGGGTTTTCTATTCCGGACTCGGGGAGTCGTATGCTTGGTGGATCCAAGCATACCTAGGTAATACATATCACAACAACAATAACAAATACAAAAATAGAAATCCTACGTTACGACCGTTCAATTGTTTCATCATCCATCACAATCATAAAAAATAATAAAAGTCGAAAGTAAATTATTCGAAAAGTAAATTGTCAAAAGAAGGAGAGATTAACCTATTAGTCGCCTTCTTGACACCACCTTCGCCTAGTCTGATTCCATCTTCTCTTCCTCCTCCTCCTCGCCACGGTACCCCATTGCTCCCGAATGTAGGAAATGTAAGTGCGTATGGAGGCTACGTTCCTCTCAATCCCGCCAACACGGGTGCTAATGCCTTGGCCCATGATGAGGGCATTGCGGGAGATTTGGAGTGATTCCTGCATAAGATTATAAAGGTTGTGCATGTTAGGAAAATCACCACCACCTTGAGAGGATGAACCAAGGGCATAACCGTAGAAGTACTGTCGAGGACGGTTCAGGTCGTCTTCGATTGCAAGGATTTCGGGGTCATTTGGGTTCCAAAATTTCCCCTAGCTGTCTGTGAAGCGCAAGAGACCACTTTCGCATTCGGCGATGAGGTTTAGACTGTGGCAAAGTGAGATGTCAGCCTGGGTGACGCTTACCCCTTTTGAGAAGCTTCGTGGGATGCGTCCAACATAGGTCCTATAGACCCGGGCTATTCAACGACTGAAGAATATGGGTGTGGGAGCCGTAACTCTAGCATTGGTAGCCATATTTTTTAGTAGCATTAAGGCGACATTCAGAGGCTTCTTGGTTTAGGATGCAATATAGGCAAGTTAGCTCCCGAAGATTTACCGCACCTCCGCTATCTCTCCTTTGGCACAAAGTACCACTCAGGACCCGATGAATGTAGCGAATGAGTGGGTCCGAATCTTGGTGCTTTTGGTGCTACTTGGGTTGTAGATCTCGTCTCCATTGGTTGCCCAAAATGTCTTGAGTTTGCGAGCAACTCTAAGATGTTGTCATTGAAGATAGGCTCGGTAAGCTCATCCTTGATTAGAGCCCCACATCCATACGAACTTGGCTACCGAAACTCCATACCAAGTACCCCCCGCATCGGAACGTCACATCTTCATTATCGAACATGCCCTTGATGTCTTTCTTGAGGGTAAAAGTGCTTAAGAATTCAAGATTGAATTCATAAACACACTATAGTGGTGCCTCAAGAAATAATCGAAGAGGTCCTGTCACGAGACTTTCGTAGCGGTCTCTTTGGCCAACGTGTCCAAGGTGTCGTAGCAAACTTTCCTTGGCGGCTCTTCTATATGGGTCTTGAGAATTTCATTCCTTCCGCACAATGAGAGTGCTATGTCTAAAACCTGAGCCACTTGTGTGGTGCCATTTCTTACACAGAACAAGCATTTAAACAATAAAGCTTGGTTAAAACAGTGAAAATATGAGAAATATGTGCTTGGGCACGGCCCCTTATCTTTTGGACACGACCCCGTGCTGCAGAGTTTCAGGAGACACGACCCCGTGCCACAAAGGCACGGCCCATGGTCGGCTACTGTTTTGACCTCAATTTTCAACTTTTGTGTCGCCTTCGAAATATCCAAAATTTTTTGTCCCTTGTGTGTGCTGAAAAACAAACCCGAAGTATCGATTTCACTTACCAACCCATTTTACCCTTCGATTTTTAGTTTCTTCAGTTATGAACAAGGATTTGATCAAATGGGTTGCAAATGCCCGATTTTTCAACAATGGTTTGGTGATTTACTTATTAAAACACTCATATTAACTACTAACAAGATGTATAAAAAAATTTTGGATTCTTTAGACCAACACGGGTCTAGTTCAAGAACCCTAGATTTTTCCCCAAATCTAGATGTTATGTAACATGCAAAGCGTAAATCGAATAGATTTAGATGTTAAGAACATACCTATTTTGTGGATTATGGAAGGAAAGCATGAAAAAGTTGCAGAGAACCGGTGGGTGCAGAGAAACGGAGCGTGGAAATTATGAAAAGTAAAAGATTGCTAGAAGGGTTTTATCCCGTCTGCAGATTGGCACGACCCCGTGCCTTTGAGGTACGACCTCGTGCCTTTGAGGCACGACCCCGTGTCTTCTTTTAGTTTTTATTTATTTTATTTTTTTATTTTTATGTGCCCTTCTTTCTTTGTCCACTTGGTTCTTGGTTTCCTGTTTACCTGGCTTGTAGACTTTTTCGCATGTTACATTCTTCCAAAATATACCTACAAGATGGATTATTTAAAACAAAACAAATATGTACAAGTTGTTAGTGTTTTTCTTGCTACTTATTTACCTCCTCCAAGGTCATTTCCGTTTCTTCATCCTTGTGGAATCCTTTATAGAATTTAAGCTTTTGACCATTTACTTTAAATGGCTCTCCATTTGGAGGCCTAATATCTATTTCACCATGGGGTTAACTTTTGTGATGGTAAAAGGTCCGGCCCATCGGGACTTAAGTTTTCCCAGGAAAAGAAAGATAAGCACTTGATCTCCTTCCCTGAATTCTTTAGGTCTGCTTATATATTTATCATGTATTCTTTTTTAGCGTTCCTTATAGATTTCTGAGTTGGAATATGCTTGAATTCTAAATTCATCTAATTCATTTAAGTGTTGTATGCGATCTTTTTAATGCCCAATATGCTATGTGTTCAATTTCAACTAGAAGGTGACAATTTTTACCATAGACTAATTTATATGGGTGTGGTGCCCATTGGTGTTTTAGAAGTTGTTCGAAATACCCATAAAGCGTCGTCTAATTTTCTGACCATTCTTTTCGATTTTGAACCATAGTTTTTCTAGGATTCTTTTTAGATCTCGATTGTTACTTCAACTTGACCATTGGTTTGAGGGTGATAGGTTGTCGAGAGGCGATGATAAACCCCATAACGTGTTAGAGTTTTTTCTTTTTTAGATTACAGAAGTGAGTACCTCTTTCACTGATTAGGGCTTTTGGAGTTCCGAAACATGAGAATAGATTTTTAAGGAATTTTACCACTACCCAAGACTGCTCTAACTGCATAATCGCTCGCATCGCACCTAATTTCAAATGGTAGTTTCTAGTCTGGCGCAATCATGATTGGTGCTTTGACTACCCTATCTTTAAGGGTAAGAAATGTTGTCGTGCAATCATTGTCAAAGATGAATGGGGCATCTTTTCAAGTAGCATAGTTAGAGGTTGAGAGATTTTGGAAAAGTCTTTGATAGATCGCCTATAGAATCCCACATGCCCTAGAAAACTTCGAATGGCTCAAACAGATGAAGGAGGAGGGAGTCGAGAAATAGTATCAAACGCATGAAGGAGCAATATCCCCTCAATGACTGACGTGATGTTGTAGTCTCATGTAAATTTAATCCAAATACTACTAAAATATAGTGGTAAGTGGGTACGAACACAGGGAGTTTGTGGAATATGTGCTATCTAATGTTTATAATACTTCAACTAAATTACCTAAATTTCAAGAAAATTAAATTCATAATTTTTGGTTTGTGGTTTAAGATTTTAACTAATAGCAAATCAAAGTTGGTTGTTTAAAGATTAAAAGAAAGTGACCATCTCAAGTTTTCGGTTTAAATTAATGCATGTGTTCCAAATTCAACTAGAAAGAGTCACATAGACATGACTCGTGTTTGATTACTTGTTTGTGATAAAAGGGAACTAAGTACTCGGATTATTACAATGCGAGGTGGTTACCCGATAACCAATTGACTAATATCCAACCCGTAAACCTCCCTGTGATATCTTGATTGTCAATGACACCAAGAACGTACGATTAAGGCAATGATTCAAACATCAATCAACAATTTACTAACAAGAATCCAAACACCATAACAACTACAAATATAGCAAGTTATTATTCTAGAAATGTGAATTCAAAACACAATTGTTCAAGCAAACCTTCCCCTCAAGATGATCACAAGGAGATTTAGCCTCTCATGTTCTTGCAATTCATCATCATTCCAATTAGATTGTTCATATGAATCAAATCACCAAAGTAATGTTGTAGAAATGTTTAGGAACACTAAGAACACCCTAAAATCGCCCTCAAAGCCCTGCCAAACGTTTCCAATGATTGAGATGTGAAAAGTCCTCTTCAATTCGAGTTAAAATGGGCAGTTACAACTTTCCCGTAGCTTGCCACCGTAAGCTACGGTGCCCACCATAGCTTACGGTTGTGGCCCAAAAATCTTCTTACGGTGCCTAAAGACTGTCTTACGGTGCTTTTGAAGATGGACTTCACCGTAAGCTACGGCGCCCACCGTAGGTTAAGGTGGTCAGCAGGATTTCTCGTTTTTCCCCTCGTTCAATCTCTTGAGTTCTCATCTTCAACTAGCCACTTGCAAATCCCCGACAAAGCACGTTTAAACTCCCTCATTATGCTTTTCGGTACCTGCAAAGCCATACGCACCATAGACATAAAATTGTAACAATTAACCCATTAACCGTGGAATAATAATCATTTTAATGCACTTTTGGGTTGTCCAATAGACCACCCGTCACATCCCCACACTTAAATGTTGCTTGTCCCAAGCAACACATCACAAACATTTTCAAACTTAGAAGTGATCATCATGTAAACCAAACACAAATAAATCATCCCATTGTCAACTTACCGTCATACGACATAACACACCCCTCACTATACTCTCCTCTCGGTAACAAAATGGTACTAGTAAGATTGTGCTAGATCACTCAATGCAAATATGTAAGTGTGCGACAATAAGCTTGGATAATAATCAAGTCTCTAACTACAATTTTCCTAACATGCTTATAAATCAAAAGGATTTCCTGGTTGTAACAAGGCTATGTGTAAGAGTGAGAACCGGTGGGATATATTCATGTAGCTCACTTAATCGACCTGGTTTATTATTACATCAAACAAAAGAAATAACCAACACTATTTGTCACTAACTCTTCTTTCTTCTTTTTTCAATTTTTTTTTACAACCACAATATAGGAAGGAAGAACACCTACATAACAATAGCAACTAAACTAACTTCTTAAACCGGGTCGATCAATGGGTAGAATTTTGTAGGGCATGGGCTTGGGTAACAATTGAACGGTTAGAAGCTCAAATTGGGCTACTAATGTCCAAACCCCCGTCCCGCTCACTACCAAGCTCATATATGTAACTTATGAGGTCCAACCCCCCCCCCCAAACCCATACTCGACACACATCCAGACGAGGCTACCAAATGCCTTTATCATATTCACAAGCATGTTAAACTTAGGTTTTGACAAGCATCTATTATCCAAGTTCTATTAACACAATGCACACACCGCCACTCCTTCCAAAAAGAATTTAATCCCTAAAGTATTCCATGTGGCTCAAACCTCACCAAGAAAGGGATAAAAATGGATACCGATGTATCATGTAGATTCAGGTAGCATATTCAACTTGGACAACTGTTTGGTTGATTAACAAAAATTTTTCAAAAATCACAAAAAATTCTCCCCATCCCCACACTTGGGATACATTGACCCCAATGTATGGTTTTGAAGGAATGATCACTCATGTTACTTCAATATCACCTTTTGTTTAAAAACTCAAATCCCAAA